>DWDV01003725.1:0-10317 GCA_018245615.1 Mimoniades ocyalus | reverse complement strand
GAGCTGAAGATCGAGCTCAGTGGCGTGCTATTGGAGGGGGCTATGTCCAGCAGTGGACGGAAACAGGCTGATGATGATGATGATGATGAACCGTAAAGTAAATCCGTAAGTAAAGTAAACCGTAAGTAAAGTAAATCGTTCTCGCTCCGTTCTGGGTATTAACAGCAACGTACAGTTCGATATTAATGATGGGTAATTAAAGTGTGTGGAGAATGGTGTGGGGCGCCTTTTCAATTGTTGGAGACCACTGCCTGCCTCCCGCTGCCCTCCTGCCAAAACACAGGGTGCGTTTTTTTTTAAATAGAACTGAAAAACCTTGTCACCTTTGACGTGAGTTTAAATCTATGATCAGTCAAATATCATATCATCATCTGTATTGGTTAAGCCCGCGTCAAATATTACTTGTGAATATTACTTATCTTACAATGGTGAGTGCTAGTTCAATAGAGAGTGATTAAGTGATTATTCCATTTTTTATGTGAAAATGAGTCTTTTTAAATGAAAATTTTTAATTTTACACAATTTACTACAAATTTTTATAAATCATTTTGTCCTCTTAAGTTTTAGGAATGAATATTCAGAAAAAGTAAAGCAGTAAATAACTGGTTTCATATTTAGGTTTATATATTATACAAATAAATCCATTATAACACACGAAAATATTTCCCTTTTAAAAATTAAAATTATGTACTTTCTTTATACAAAGATAACGCTGTCCAAATTTAATGTTTCTTGCTTAAGTAGTTTAGGTGTTCCTTGCTTAGGTACATTAGTCTATGAGTCAGGATCTTCTATGTAGATACATATATTGCAGGATTTGCATGTAAAGGCTTGAATCGGATGACTCAGAGGGCGTCAATCTAGCGGCGGATTTTGCGCTCAATAACTGCTAGGCTCTGAGCCCAAACAAATAAATTTAACCAGAACACACAATGGAACAAATGGAATGAGATGGCTAGGCAATGAAAATCAATGTATTCATAAAAAAAAAATAGGAAATTCTCACCGTTGATGAGTCTCTTTGGTTGTTTGTTGCATGCGCAAGTGCTGATCAAGTGGTCCTGGTTGCCAATCCCGGGTCGAGCATTCTTGGATTTTTCTGAAAAAAACTTAGATTTTCTAGTAGTGGCTCAAAGTCTGGATATATGCCCGGTGTATGTAAATAGAATATAGTGGGACGTAAACGTACCTGGTGAAACGTGGAAGTATACTACACTCCTCTGCCTACCTCTTCGGGGGTTACAAGCGTGATGCTAGGTTTTCTTACCGTTGATAAGATGTTGACTTGCATTAGACGCGCCGTGATAAATGAAACACATTTTATTTAACACTTTAATTCCTTTAATTTTTAACACTTTTTTTCAAATTCCTTTTTTGCATTGTAATTACTCGTGTTTATCATGTTGATATTGAAAGCGCCCATAAGTATCGGATGGCCGCTCCAGGAAAACATTACGAGTGTAACCGGAAGCGAATCTATAAACATGTCGACGTTGAGACGAGGCGGTGCCAATGACAAGTTTTTATCTTTGAATGTGGTTGATATCCACATTTGCTCAACAAGCGGCTAGGCAGGATGCGGCAGCTTACGCACGCTCACACCTCGCATTGCATCGAATTCGAACAGATGATTTTTAGTACATAATGTCATAAAACTTAATACGTTTTATACGTAATTTCTGTGGAAATAGAATCCATTTTTTTTCGTTTTTATCAAAATGCCATATAATTATCTTTAGGTCCGTCCCGGTACAGCATCAGTGGGCTTAGACAAAATATTTTTGGCGATCTCTCAATATTTCCTCAAGACAAGGAACTCTAGGCGCGCTTGGATATGGATTGTGCATTCATTCTGTTGTTAATATCTGTTATGTAGATTCAAACATTTAATTTTTAATTATCTGATATTGTGTGAACTAATCTGATCTGAGTTTGTGTACTATACGTTAATTGTAAAAACAAACTCTCTCATAGTTTGATTATAATTCGTACAACGCCATCTAGTGTCGAACATTGGAACTCGGCCGCATCTGTGTGTGTGGGTGTGTGTATGTGATATAAACGTCTGTGGAGGCAAACGATCGCATTGTATTATCATGGTAAACTTTTGTTATCGACTAGAATTTATTGTGTTTCCATCGTCTGTTGTGCAAGAACTTAACTAGTTCAGCCCGTCACAAAACAACAAAAAGCATAGCGCTGGTCTGAATAGTATAATTCCACAAGTGCTTAATGTTATAAACATGCCTCGCGGCTTCGTCGGAGCAGACGCCTTTTTTGTGCCCTAATAAATTAGCCGCCGGTATGTTTGCGGCACAAATCGGTTCCCGGGAGAGCACGCAGGCCACGTGTAAAATTTCACGTTTCCTTGTAATTTCACGGGCTATCGCGAGTCGTGACGGGCTTCCATTCCCTGAAATAGCATTAGCCTAATCGCATGAGATTAAATCACATTTCTTAGAACTATGTTTGAACAATGGAATCGTTTTTGGGACAATATAAAATATAAAAGATATCAGGACTTAATTGTTTGAGGATGTGAAAATATATTATAATCATAATATAAAGCAATGAACACGATATAAATATTTTGTATGTAAATTAGTTTCAAGCAGACTATTTGCCTGTGTGCCAATTTAATACAAGTACAGTAGAAGTGGCAGTGGCCTGGTCACATCTATCACAGAACTGATAACGGTTGGAATTGACGTGTTCTGAAGCGGAGACCACGGCTTGGAAAACGTAGCTCAGGATGCCCTCTAGCTAGCTGGCGTGATGACAGACGCAAAGTGAGTGGCATCGGTTGGATAAGGAGAGCTGAAGATCGAGCTCACTGGCGTGCTACTGAAGAGCCGTAAGCCCAGCGATGAACGTGAATACGCTGATGATGATGCCAATGACAGTAGAACATGATACACGACGAAAATCTAGTTGAATCTAGCAAAAAGTTTACAATCTAGTTAAAAGTTATAAATCGTCAATTGATCATTTCAAATTAAATAACGGTAACGGTAACGCTCAAAAGTTTAACATGCGTACACAGTCGAAGATCATAAAAAATATCAGATAGAACACATTCTGCGTTAACGTTTATAGAGTAAACAAAACGCGGCAGGTTACCAGCGGCGACCGGGTAGGGACAAGGCATAATCAATTATGGCGAAACGTGATATTTTGACAATAGCACCTCCCGACGAACGCGTCACAAAAACGTGGAATTACGAGGGGCGCCACCAAACGGCACGGACGGGCAGCGGCCGCGCCGGCCAGCTCCGCGTTTGTCGCCACACCAGTCATTCCAGTCTTTTGTTCGCGAATTAGAAACTATGCTTTTTACTTTCGAGACAACGGCTAGTAAATTTTTGTCCATGCTATATCGAGTTGATTCTTTTTGATTATTTTCTAGTACGTCCATTAGAATATTATAATGTAATGTTTTATACATAACACTGTCAATAAAACCAAAGCTTTTTTTTTGTCACACGCAAATTGAATTTAAAGTTTTGGATTCAGTATTATGTTATGCCATTACGCCAGGACCCTTACGGGGTACGCATAGAGCACAGAGTGTAAATGCTAAAAATACCTACGGCTTCCTCTACATTGGTCACTCTATACACGCATGTCATTTTCAGAGACATCCGTCTCGCCGTCAATCAGTATTTCCCTATTTGGTCAATACATTATTATTGCAGAAGAGGAATAAAATTTTTATAGATAGAACCACTCAAATAGCCTCAGCCTCAATAAATATGGCTACCGAGTTTTTATTACTAGCGTCCATTTAAACGCGACGCTGCGAAGTGAAGCCGCCTAAATTTTGTGGAAACCCTAACAAAATTAAAATTTATCTTTTGTCGTCATGGAGTACCGTTGCATAAAGGAACAAGTGTACCATAAACCATAGTACACCATAAACACAGGACACACGAGCCTGTTGGTAGCGATCACATGCAATCCGTTAAAATGTAAATTTTATGTATTTAATACACAAATTGAAATATTTTCGCACATTAACGACAAAAACGGCCTCATAAGTTAATTTATGGTGTGAAATATTGTAGAGCCCGTCGCGGTAGATACCTTCCGCTAATGAACGAGATCAAGGGTGTATTTTCCAGTTATAAGTTTTTGATTGCAACATCTCGTGGTTTTGCTAACTACATCGTCAACAACCCCTTTGGCGTCCCACTGTTGGCCACAGATCTTTTCAGAAAGAGTATATAAAATATAAATATATAAATGAATATCACAATCGCCACGCCGGGTAAGAGCGGGTCGGGATAGCGGGATGTCACATGCCATAGAGAATATTATGGAGAATTCTAAGGTGTGCAGGTTTCGTTGCGTGATTTTATTTATTTATTTAATCTTTTGAAGCACATTAAGCTAAGGGATACAAGGGCGTACTTAATGCCCAATGGCATTATCTCCCAGTCAACCCTGGGTGATGGATAGAGCATGTCGTTGGCGCATACTTAACTCCAATAATATATTATACATATATTGATATATATTTACATAGACATACGTAGGTAGACATTTATACTTAAATATGTAGTATTTCTATTACTTCAGGTGCACCTGTATTTGAATCCACGACCCCAAAGACGAGAACTGAATTCTAAAACACATCGCTAACATCAACTACATGGATTAGTCCTTACAGTTAATTGAATACCCGTTTTGAATCTGGTATTTAAAAATAAAATATTGTTGTAATTGTTGACATAATGACAGCGGTATGAAACTACCTTCATTCCATCACACTGATTTCACTTATTCTATTTTTAAATTTGTACATAGAGCGTAGGAGTTCGTAAAAAAAATCTTAGACTTAAAGAATTACTTTATAACATATGTTTTATAACCACTAACGCGGCTATCTGCCGAAGGGGAGAAGTATTTTTATATTTACGCATATCATGTCACTTGACATTAAAGTACGATCGATGGATCGTATGGAATAATCGATCACTCACTGGAGCGGCGCCGCCCGATACTAAAATGTCTAAGACCCTTTTGAACCCATATCCTTTTCAGGAGGAGCTTCACAATACAACCTTATAAGGCAACGACATTCAACGACTTGAGTGATATTAAAGCATTTATCTTGTTTGTGTCATAACATATTAACGTTACATCATATCTGTTATCCCCGAAGATACTCCCACGCTTCATCAGTTACGTTTACGTCCCACTATGGAATTATAAATTAGAAAATTCGAGCAGCGCCCGACCTGGGATTTGAACCCAAGACTTCCCGATCGGCAGTCGCGCTTGCAACCAACACGACCAACGTGGCAATCTAGTCACAACATATTATAAAGATTATTTTGCTTAAATTTCAAATATTTTATAGTTGCGCCAGCTCCTTATGTGGTAGGCAAGGAGAACACAGTAAATGTTTTTGCAGTCGTGTCTCAATTTAATACTTATATCAAGGGTTTTACCATAATTGGCTAATATTTGTTCACCCCCTAACACACACTTGGACAAAGGACAAACACACGTATAATAAAATCTATATCTAGATAGGACCGGAAGCTGAATGCATTTAAAATACCGTGCGTGAACCTGTGTGCAGTACACCGGAAATGGTTACGTATGCAAGAACGAACAAATTAGTATTAAACGAAACAAACCAATGTATAATATTAACTTGATAAGATTAATGCGATATGGAGTTTCACATTAATACGTGGGGCAATTGACATTCGCGCGTAATGTTTAACGAGTGGCGTGAGAACTTGGCGGGAAACGCACGATGGCGACAGCTGTGCGCGACTGTACCGGTCACAGCGGCCGGCTGAGTACACTCGAGTGCAGCGGTCCTAAACGTGCAGTGTGTGTCACATTGATAACCTAGTGCCATAATGCAGATATGCTGTAATGTTGCAAAAAGTATCTACTTATGTATGTAGTATTATATTAGAAGCGACCATAATTCACATAACGGTATTAAATTAGAGATATTTTTATGGCTAGTATTATTAGGTAACATTGTAGAGATTACAATAAAGTTTTATTGTATTATGCCAAACTTTTAGCCGTTCCTATTTTAAAGCCGGACTTGGTTTCGGGGGTGGTTTCCACATTGTACCAGTTCAGGTATACGTTGTCTGTACTAATTGTCACTTTCAATTCCATCTACCTGCCTCGTAAGGGACCTGACGTACGGATATAATAACAGGAAATAATAGATACATCTAACCATTACACTTTGACGTCACAGCCGTCTTCAATTGTAGTGGTGACGTAACGCAGGGGACAGTCGTATCGACTTTTGCGGCTTAACGAAATAATCAATAGAAATCCAAAGGGAATATTCGTAACGGCTACCATATAACACAGTGAGAACGCTAGAATGACCTTAGCACGTCTTTTAGGGAGCGATTCAAACACATCTTAACCGAAGATTTGGCCTCTACCTGTCTTGACCTCCAACCAAACGGCGCTTACCAACTCTTACCCTCAATTTGTATGTGTTGGCCGTCAATGTCGCCTTTGAATTTATCAAAGCTGTAAGTTTAATCTTTTGGTCTGGACACAATGTCATGTAATCAGGTGAGATTGTACTCGAACAGAGTCTATGGAGAGTCAGAAAACAATTTTAGGTACTTATTTCAACATGGCACTACATAAAAACGTAACATCACATTTGTAATCCCTGAAAAATTACTCAGAGAAGTGTAGTAGGTACGTTTCACCAATTATCATTATTTGCCAACATCGAATAGGAGGTGGGGCTATTGGCATACACCAGGCACAAATCCAGACTCCGAACCATTACTAGAAAAAGTGAGTTAGAAAAATGTAATAATATCCGACCCGGGATTTGAATCCCGAAATTCTCGAACGGCAGTCATGCTCGTAACCACTTGACCGACGAGGCTGATATATATGGTAAGTATGCTTAAGAGTATGGTCTCAGTACAATAAACGAACGTATAAGAGATCAAAGCATAATCGAAACATGCCAATTCGTGTACCTATATATCTTTTATTAAAATTTTCAATAATGATTACGTTCAAATTGCGACCACTAGACGAGGTTATTACAAAAAGTGTTTAACAACACAAATTTAATTACTGTTAATGGAAAATCAAAGAAATTCGCAAATTACATGGGACTAAACAAACAACAACGGATGACACGGATGATGTTTACCTATGCGTGACGTCATTAGCTCTGATTAGTGTTTCATTTAAAATTGTCGACCATAGTTTTTTTAAACTTTTATTTTATTACAAATCACATTAATCTCTCTATTTAACTAAATAAAAAAAAAAAATACGTTTTTTAAACATAATTGACAATTCAAAAAGGTCTTTTCTGTGATTCTTTTACGAGTATATTGTTTGTCGCTTGTAGTAAACCATGTACACTCGGTTAAACATTGTACACGCGAATATATTAATAATGTTAGCACAACTCACTTGCCACCGTCAGATCTGTTTTATAGAATTAATCGCTTTTTGATTTGACAGTGACTCTAGTAATTTTTTGCAAAAATGTTTGACTGCCGCGTCGATGGAATGAGTCCTGGGTTCAAACCTGGTTTGGGTACTGTAGGATTTTCTTACAAGAATTTTTAGTTAAAAATTCTAGTAGTGGCTCGAAGTCTGGATTTCTGTCCGGTGTATGGCAATAGGCTCACCGTCTATTTCGTAGTGAGACGTAAACGTATCTGGCGAACCGTGGGAGTGGAATACACTCTTCTGCCTACCTCTTCGGGGATCATAAGTGTGATGTATCGTTTCACGTTTTAATTTCATGTCCAACGAATTGCACGTAAGTAAATGTAGGCGTGTCGAATTTCATGAAATACGCAATATATTAGTATCCATTGTAAATAATGTGTTGCGAATGATGAATTGCCGCCCGCGTCCAGAGCATGGCGTCGCGGTGCCGGCGACCGGGACGTGATATAATATCGATATATAGGTATATCATATTGTTTAAGATCCCTGGCTGGTGATGGGACATTGCAATTTGTATAATTTTTTGATTTTCTAAACCTTCTCTGATATCATTTGTCGCAGGATGTGTTTTCTAAAGCTTGGTTCGATCGTTCTACTAAAGCGTTTATTCAAAACTAAAATACTACTACTATTAAAACTACACTGTTAGAAGCAACACATATTAAACTATATCATCTATCAATTAGTACTAAGACCCCGAATGCCGTGGAGTCACACCATCGGTCACCACAAAGGGCCGCCATTGCCCCACTTGCATCATGTTGGTAGTCGTTCACATTGCACCAAACGTAGCCATATTCCGATCATAACATCCATGATCGATGCGTCTAGCCCCGAGCCTTGCCCCGCCCACGTGCTCCGCTACCCTCGTGCGTTATGTCACGAGCTTATGTGCAGCTAATATTAAATATGCTCCCCTAATTCCTATTCACCTCCTTAAGAACAAAATCACGACCATTAACAAGATGTTGTATGCGAACGTCAATGCTATGGATTTAATTGTATTATATCTTTGGCTACTGTTATCCGAAAACTGACTTAATTATCCGTGCATTTCATAATTGACTCATGTTAAAGTTTATTCTATATGTATAAATAAAATTCACAGGGAGGCCTGAAATCGTCAGTTTCCACTTCCAAACTTAACATTGACGTGAGTGCGAGACTTCGCACTGACATATTAAATTATGGCCCGTCGCGTCCACCGCTTTGGATATAATTGATGTTGCGTCACTCTGCTCGTTGGAACTATTACAAACATATTCCGATCAATGTTTCAATGATCAATGTTTCAGATGTCAAAGTATTCTCGAGGTGTATCTACGACAAATGTCATGTACTAACCAAGAGTTGCCAATTTATGAACGAACGTGACCAAAATGATCGTGATGAAGTTTATATTAGCCGGTACTGTAACACAAAGAATAACGAAATTAAACGGTTGTAGTATGATGGTCGTAACCAATCGGAACAGGCACAGCTTCCTTGAATGACGTAAATGTTTTATTCAAAATTCATAAATTCATCGATTAAAATCGTTAGTGGAAGATTGTAGGAAATTTCCTCGGTTGTTATACACTGAAATGTAAGATTTCTACTCGTCGTTAATAAAAAAAAAATTGGAAATATCAACCTTTCGAGGGGTAAAATGAGAGTTGGGTTCTAAGGGAGTTAAAACAGATTTCTGGGCACGCTAAACCGAATTCAAAAGCTCAGGACTACATTTAATAAAACATATTTTAACGTGCGCTACGCGAGCGTATGGTGCTATCATTTGATAGTGGCATTCAGAATGGCTACGAACATTAACTCAGAACGTGTGTATTGCTGCCCATTTCACGATCTGATTAGCTGACACCAGACGTACAATGTGATAAAACGTCTCCGCTTGTAGCAGTTTCTAAGTTTCTAAGCATTTCCGTCCGTGGTGTCTAAAGCATTTTAATAATCAAATTAAAGAAAAACGTGACATCACGCCTGTAATGCCCAAAGAGGTAAGCCATGGAGTGTAGTAGACTCCCACGTTTCACCAGTTATGGTACCAGTACGGTACCACCACTAGATAATCTAAGTTAAAAAAATCCAATAGTGCTCGACCCGGGATTCGAAACAAGGAGCCTCGATCGGCAGTCGCGGTTGCAACCAACACGACCAATGACGCAGTCAAGTCAGTATTTTTTCCTATAGATTATACGATTTATAAATTAAAACATTGCTTGGAAACACTCTGTTGACTATCTCTTTCTTCTTCACTCTATGTAAGACGACCTCTTTCCTTGTCTTCAACGCATTTCCATCCGTCAACATCCCCGCTGAGTAACGGCAAAAACTGTAAACAAGACAAAACATGCAGCAAAATGGTAATTCAAGTAAACGCATCACGAACTCGAACACATTCACTTTAGTAGAATTGTAATTGTAAAACAAAAGGGCCCCCCACTTCCGACACTATATCACAGTACTTTCATTGCGAATTTGCGTTATAAATATATACATGAGAGCTTCATCTCATTTTCTGACAGACCACAACTTTCATCCTCTCACTAATTCGTTAAGAGCCTCACTGTATTAATATACTCTTAGGATCTTAATATACAATAAGTATTAATATACAACACCTGACAACAGCCAGAAATGCCGAGCATAGAAAGCTGATTAAGGAGTGAGACAATCAGTAGAATTAGTCTTATTAATAATGTACGGACGGATTAATTGATAGCGGTTCAACGTAATCCCTAATTATAAACATTCATGCCGCCTCTCTGGCCTGCTGACTACCTCGTTGGTCGTGTAGGTTGTAAGCGCGACTGCCGACAGAAGGTTCCCACGATT
>DWDV01003724.1:0-10317 GCA_018245615.1 Mimoniades ocyalus | reverse complement strand
ACTACTAGAAAATCTAAATTAGAAAATTTTGTAGTGTTCGACCCGGGAATCGAACCCGGGACCTCCCGATCGGCCGTCGCACTTGCAACAAACACGACCAACTTTTTTTAAATAACATACTGTATACATGTAACTGGTGGAACGGTAATACACTCCTCTGCCTACCCCTACGTGAGTATATAATATAAAACGTCATGTTATGTAATCAATATTGTGAGCATCAGAATCAAAAACAAACTTTAAGATAAATTTATTCCAGCCCACGGATGGCGGGCTTATATTTTTCTAAGATCTTGTACAGAGAATTCTCATTACTCCATTTTGGTTTCATCTATTTATATACGTACCTTTCAAGTTCTAATAGAAAACGTATCCTTCATAATAAATAATGTTTATTTATAAATGTTTTTTTTATCGTTTTCTTTTATTTTGCTAGATAGATGCGAATCTGCGAGTCGGAGCCCGAACTGGTTGTTTTTGGCTTTCCATTTTATTCTTTACATTGAAAAAAATCCATTTATCTTTTTTAAATCACTAAGTACCTACTCACATCACTAATCTGCCATATTGGAATTATTTTATTAAACGTAACATGACGGAAATAATCCCACGTTACATTATATTTACGTCGTTTAGCATACACCGGGCACATAGCCAGTCTCTCCGGGCAACTACTAAAAATTTTAATTAGAAATTCTAAGTTATAAACATCGAATAGTTTTTTTAATTAAAGAGAATTAAAAACGCATAAAAAATCCCTTACCTGTACAATGAAACCATCTCGACTGTCTTTATTCGTTTAAAAATCGTAGCGTCTACAAAAGAACAGACGCCGTTCCGAGTGTGAAAGTACAAATATTACTCGTTCGGCTTGTATGGAATTAAAGATGATCAATACAGAGATGATATTACCACTTCATTTATCATCTTAAAAACGTTTAGGTACTGTACTGTAATCCCCAAAGAGGTAGGCAGAGGAGTGTAGTTCACTCCCGCGTTTCACCAGTTTTCCAGTGGCATATACGAGCATAATCGTTGTATTAACTTTATACGGCGAAGCGAATCACGCATGAAGTGT
This sequence comes from Mimoniades ocyalus, assembly GCA_018245615.1. Lineage (NCBI taxonomy): Eukaryota > Metazoa > Arthropoda > Insecta > Lepidoptera > Hesperiidae > Mimoniades > Mimoniades ocyalus. Next base: position 9,239 of record DWDV01003724.1, on the reverse strand, counting down.
TAGAAGCCCATACAGTAAACCGTATACGAGTTATTAGTGGGTATCTAAATGTACATATTATTAAACTATGTACCGGCTTGGCTTAAATCACGTTCAGTATTTTATAGACAGCCGGAGTAATATAATGGTTAAATTGTGTATTTTGTATTTATTATGTAATATAATGGAGCAGCGTTTCCCAAACTATGGATCGCGACCCACTGGTGGGTCACGAGAAACTATTGAGTGGGCCCTGCCTGTCATAAGCAATTAACGAAATTCTGGCTCTCGGTTGCTAGTAACTATCAATGTCTGTTTGATGAAGCCATGAAAGTCGTCCCTTTTACTATCTCATATCTATGGGAGGTCGGATTTCCTAATATGGTGAACAATAAAACTAAATACCGAAATAAATTGGATTTACCACTTATCACTCACTGCGATTAAAAGTAACTCGAGTAAAAATTGATATCAAAACTGTAATGGCGAAATACAGGTCACAATTTCACCCTTTTTTTGAAATAACGATTTAAGTAAGTAATATTTTTTAAAATTAAAACTTTGCTTTTTGAAAAGTCCTTTATTCATATTGGTAACTGTTAAATTTCCTGGAGGTGAGTCCCGAGTTGGTAAACTTATATTAGATGGGTCGCAGCCCTGACAACTTTGGGAACCACTGTAATGGAGAAATTTATAATGTAATATAATGGATAAATTTATTACGTAATATAATGGATAAATTCATTATGTAATATAATGGATAAATTTATTATGTAAATATAAGGGATAAATTTATTATGTAATATAATGGATAAATTTCTTATGTAATACCTATAATGGATAAATTTCTTATGTAATATAATGGATAAATTTCTTATGTAATACCTATAATGGATAAATTTCTTATGTAATATAATGGGTAAATTACGTAGCTATTGAGCTACATAATTTATCAATTATCTATACAAATAAATAAAATTGGAGTGTCAGTTTGTAATATTAAAATAACCTCTTTTTACTAAATGCATAATTATGTATAGGGTACACAGTACATATACCATAATAACAATTTTTACAATTTTAGTCTGTCTCTCTGTTTGTTCCGGCTATTCTTTGGAACGGCTGGATCGATTTTAACGGGATTTTCACTGACAGATAGCTGATATAATAAGGAATAACTTAGGCTACTTTCATTTTAGAATTTAGACGAAGTCGCGGGCATAGCTAGTATTACATACTAAGGATGATACTATCGTAAAAGCAAATTAATGTAGCGTATATTGCTGATGTATTCCGCAAAAATAACTTAACTTTAAAACTTACAACTTACAACACACGGGCGACTCCTCTAGTGTTCTGTGTTACTAGAAGTGTTTGTATTGGATTAGTTTTAAATTTGATTAAATATGGCTACAATGCCGGGCTTAAATAGAATTATACTTGTACCTTCATCATAAATACCAGTGGGAGTGTACTACATACCTCTGCCTACCTCCTCGATGATTAAAGGCGTGATGTTACGTTTTTTATCAACACCAGCCTATCCCAATTCACTGCTGTTCTAACGTCACGAATGAGCGTCGAGCTGCCCTTAAATCGGCTAATCGCATCCAGCTTTAGTCTTCAGTATTATTTGCGGAAAAACTATGCATGCTTACTAATTAATTCAAATACTAACTAACTAAAAAGCTGGCATAGTTCGCGTCAGAATACATTGATGTGTAAATAATAATAATGTGTTCGGAGGCAGAGTTAAGTGCCCTGGCCGCGTAAAGGCAGCAGCGTAGGCAGTACGAGATACAGTGCTCTGCATTCCCCCACCCGCATGCTCAGCGTGGGGATCATGAGTATTACCCCTCAGGGGAGGCCCCTGTACAGCATTCGACTGCATTAGGCTGACGGTCATGATGTGCGAGGTTGTGTCAAAATCTGTAGTCATGATTCTGCTATTATTAATGTAGTACGTTTTGTGTCTACGGTCTGACGTAATACAGACAAAACATAAATCAATATGTTTTCACATAATTTACTGTAATCCATTATCCATTGCGCCGTTCATTATCGTTACCATCCAACGGTCTATTGTCCAACTGCTCGGAATAGCTGTTCCCTCATAATGAGAGGCTTATGTAAAAGCTTGCCTCTCGACCCAAGTACCTACATGTTGACTTTTGTTACTTGTTAGAGAACATAGCAGTGAAATAGTTCAAGTATTTAAGCTGCTTTAATGCCAGCCTGGCTTTTCGCTGTTGTATTTGAGCGTCAAATTGTTACTTTGGTATCACTCATCACACCGGACTCAGCGCCTAATCACTTTAAACATGACACTGATAGAATATTCTCGAACCTCGTTACGTTTGACTTAACTGATAGGATGCAAGTTGAGCCCACTTCGTAGACACAATTTTGCATAATCCAAGGTTGGTAGCACTGCCAAGTTATCCGTGAAAACGTCGTTAGTTAGCATAAGCTAGGTCGTCTACTCTTAACAAATTGGTTTAAAATTCAAAAGCTCGGAAGCCTCTCGCCTTTGGCTTTCGCACCCTTTTATTTCTTCACTTTATTTGATTATGTAAAAAAGTGGTTCAAAGTTTAAAATTATGTTTTAATATTTAAAGAGAAGGAGAATGAGAGGAGGAGGAAGAGAATACTACACTTTTCTGCCTACCTTTTCGGGAATTAAAGGCGTGATGTTACATTTTTTAATTTGTACTATTATGTTAATTTATTTTTATTTATTTGTACTATTTGTATATGTATGTACTCTATAGAGTTTAAGTAAACAGTTTTGTGTTATTGTTGGATTTTAAATGAATGAACTTTATAATTTTCGCGATATAGGTACTCGCTGCGGAGTAAGTAAATAATTAGAACTTACCAAAAAAAATATATTTTTCTGCCATCTGCGCTTCGTATGCGGGTTTTGTATAATAAAATCATTATCTCATTACTCAGACATATAGTACAATATATTAGATACGTATACACGGAGAACCGTACAACATTACGTTAGTAATTTGATTGCTCATTTTAAATAATGTTGATTTGTTTCCATTGGCGCCGTTTGATCATGAGACGTCTACACGACTTGTTTTTTTTCGCGCGGTTACTGGTTAGCTTAAATTCTTAATATTCGATATTTGAATATCCAAGATTTGTGTAACGTAGATTTTGTACAACATTTTTTGACGTACAAAAAATGTTCTAAATAACCAATTTTGAATTAATGACATTAGAATTAGAATTTGAATTTGTAATAGTGGCTCGAATTTTGAATTTGTGCCCGGTTTATAGCAATAGACCTACCACCTATTCCATAGTGGGACGTAAACGTAACTGGTGGAACGTAAAAGTGTAATAAATCTCCCTGCCTACCTCTTTAAGGAATACAAGCGCGATTTTACGTAAATATCCAAGATGCGTATTAGTACAATATTGAATGATAATTATTACGTCCGACGTTAATTATAATTATTATGTCCATGTATAAAATTTTCAACATTAAATATGCCCTCCTTTACCTACCTTCGGAGATTATAGGCGTGATGTTACGTTTTATGTATAAAATATTAATGAAATCTGTGCGCTATTACGCAAACGAGATTACGGAAAAAAAATTAAAACTACATTGAAATCATGTGAAATTATGTAGACCGATTCGTGTCATATTGCATTTGTCCTAAGCAACAAATTTTGGTAGGTTTTCATATTTAGTTCAATCACTATTGCTTCTGAAGGAGATTTTAGTTACGTTCAAATTTATAAGATAGTATAATTAAATAAAAAAAACAATTTATGTTATTAAAAAAGTGTTTACAACTCTATACAAATATTGTACAGAACGGTTTCAAAGAAATGTAAAATTAAACTACTTTGATTCACAAGAACTTCATATTCGTCTTATTGTCAAGGAGTTTCCTTCACGTAATATACTCTTAGTAGCTTCCACTAGCAATGTCTGTTTGTTTTTTTTTCTTGCCTATCTCTCTTCTTTAAGACTGCCTCGTGGGTCGAGTGGTTGTAAGCGCGACCGCTGATCGAGAAGTCCTGGGTTCAAATCCCGGGTCAGATACCTACTATAGTATTTTTCTAACTTATATTTTTTAGTCAAATTTTCAAATAGTTGCTCGGAATTTGGAATTGCGCCGGGTGTATAGCAATAGGCTCAAAGTTTGTTCAATATTAGGACATACAAACGTAAATGGTGAAACGTAGGATTTTATTACACTCCTCTGCCTACGTCTTCGGGGTATATAGTCGTGATGTTACTTTTTTATTATAAATGATAACTATTGCCAACCTTTCTACCGTACCACTGTTGGAAGCAGGTATCCTCGTAGAAGGGGAAGGATTGGGAACATTTGATTCATGATTTCCATAAATTTATAACAATTCATTGCGTTCAATAGAAGTAAAACATATTGTCTGTTTTAGGTCTGGTGAAACTGGGAGTTCACTGCGTGACAGGCAAGAAGGTGGCTATCAAAATCATCAACAGGGAAAAACTAAGCGAATCCGTTCTTATGAAAGTAAGTATTCGATCATTGTAAATAACAACCTCCTCGTTCGTTTCGTGGTTGCAACAAGCTAGAGGTCCTGGATTCAATTCCCAGGCCGGATAATGCTTTTGGGTTTGCTTAACTTGAAATCCCATGCAGCAGCTTAGAGTATGAATTTGTGTTCGGTGTATGGCAATAGACGGACTCCATATTCAATGCAACATAAAACATTACTGATGTATAGGTACTGGGAAAACTATAACCTCCTGCTTATCCCTTCGGAGGAATACAGGCGAGATGTCTCGTTATAAATAACCAAACTCTCTTCGACGCTACATTTATAAAACACAGATAAACTCCTATATTGGACGCGGACAGGGCAGTTTATTGGAACCACGGTATGGTTACAACGCACACGTAGAGATGCTACGTGAACCCAGGGGACATTTCGGTCAATGTTCCATCTTGTCTCTGTAACAGCAACAGTATATTTGAAGCTTAGTTGACTCTAGCGCAAACAGTCTGCAATAATTAACCCCTGTTCCCTCTGTTTCTACGAATAAGTTTCTACTTTTATTCGTAAGTGAACCTCTGAGTCGATTGGGCGATTTGATAATTCGTTGAAAATAATTATAGAATTCGTCACGCTGATAATGATCTTACAGTATATGAATGCTTGGTGAAGTTCTACTTCTAGTTGTTATCGTTTTACAAAAGCCGATAATGTTCTTGAGTAAGTTATGAACGCTTGGTAAAGTTTTCCATATGAGATAGAACCTTGGAGAGGATGTTAACTCAGTTCTGGCTGTCACAAAGCTGATAATGTTCTTAGTCAGGTACAATACTCGGCTAAGTTTCCCAAATGTTGTAGAGTGCTTCAACTCAGTCCCGGCTATTATAGAGAAAGCACCGGTTAAATATAGTCGAATCGTTTCATGATGTTCAAAAATTCAATTCGCTAGGGTAGTAGGTACGTCCCGGCTTGATAACGGAGGGAGAGTTTTAACGAAATGTTGAATGGAGCCGGCCAGAAATAGACAGATCGATATTACTGGAATGGGAATTATATCTGGAAATCGAGACGCCCACTCATCAAGGAACTATGTTTGTGCCGTAAAAGGCAATAAACCCTTATAAATTTGTTTATTTCGTTTGATAAATATGTACCTCGATAACCAATGTTAATGAATTATTGACACCATCGATACGAACTCAAATTCCTCTATAACTCCAAGAACTTCCTGCGGTCAGCAGGAAATAGTGAATCTCCGAAACCGGTTCGCGTGTATGAAGAGAGTAATGAATGTAGCAGAAGTACATCAGGTCTGTAAGGTTTTAGATATTAGGCACTCGATGTTCGTTGAGTCTTAACCTGATGTGATTTTATAATCATAACATCTAAGTAAAGACGGAAAATATTTAGAAAAATTTCAACAAGTACTCAATTTTTAACGCTGAACAGTCTACATGAGGACACTGTGTATGTAAGCAATAAAGGCTACGATATTACAAGTGAACATAAATATCACTTTCAATGAACACTTTGAAATCGCCCGGTTATATCTCTAAGATACCTTTCACTATAATTTTCTTCTCATTCGTATGCTGGTGACAGAGCAGTTGTGTTGTTTGGTCGACGTGCTATACTCCAGCACCATCTTTATCGAGCAGATGCTCGATGTACGTTGTCGTTGATAGACGCGTTGGTCAGAGCTTTGATTTGGTCGATACAATGGAGCGGTGGCTTCCTCTGATACGTGAATCCATCCATTCTATCCTGTACAACCAGGGCATTACAAGGTGTGCTCACGGCGCTTTACGATTTAATATTTCATTATAATAGTGAAACATTAAATGTGAAATATAACCGAATGAAGAGCGAAGACGATTCACGTGAGAGCGCAAGCCACATTGAATGTTCTATTAGCGGAAAATGTTCCTACTCGAGATTAGCTTGCAACAGTGTCTAGCTGCGTGTACGTAATCCGATGGACATGTGGCCAGAATATTTATGTTCACTGCAGTCTGGTTGTGTAAGAGCGATGCGGATTTCTCGTGTCTTCAAATATACCGTTGCTCTGGATACAGGCACATCTGTATCTATCTCTGGTAACAGAGGTATAAATACCTGGTTCAGAATATGTAATATGCGGGCATAGCCGACCCAGTCGGTCCAGTGGTTAGTAAATCTGACTGCCTAGCCGGGGATCGTGGATTCCATTTCCACTTAGGGCAAATATTTGTGTGAAAAGTTCAAATATTTATTACCTATGTATCCGGGTTTAAAAAAATATCTATAAAATATGTATTTTTATGCGTATATATATAGTTAATCAATTAGCTGGTTATGCACAGGCATCGCCTATTTTGGGGTGCAATGTACATGTGTGCAGATGTCCAAAGATATTTATACTTAGTTATTTATGGCGTATAGTTTTTATCTTTCATTGCAATGGCGTAATGAACTAAATACAAACGATGCACAAAATTAAGCAATAACAAGCTTATTTAACGTTTGCAATTTTGTTCGCCAATTCTCTGCTCCTGAGTTTTCTGTAGACATATTTCCGCTAAGAGACGACCCTGTTAGAGTATAAAACAAAATATTCTACCAATTCTTAGCTCTTAATTTCTTGTTATTTCCTTCACTGTTGATTTAGCTTGTAGGTTATCTTACATCTTACATCCAATCTATGTATATATTCGTATATATGTAAGTTAAGTTAGGTTATGTCAAGTTCAAGGTGGGTCGTGAAAGTCGTGCGAACGAACAGTTCTCGTGACGTATCCATAACGGTAGAGTGGCACACCGCGGTGGTTAGTCAGTAAGAGTCCGACACAACCCAGCCTGTTCCCCCAAGCAGCTGGGTATTCATGAAGATATCCCTACGATAAAAAAACAGGTCATGTTAAGTTAAGTTGAGTAAACGTTTGTTATTAACAGTTTTCACATTTTCCAGGTGGAAAGAGAGATAGCCATTATGAAGCTGATAGAACATCCACATGTGCTCGGCCTCTCAGATGTTTACGAGAACAAGAAGTATTTGTAAGTATTTAACAACTGAGTATTTTTGTTCTTTACAATAAACAGAAAGATAACCTAAATATGGCAACACCATACTAGTTTGTGGCATAAAGGTCCTTACAGACAGAGCTATATTATAGCATATTACCAAGAACGGTAGCTACGCTGTAATATATTATACGTATCTTTGAAGTCATCATCTGCACATTAATATTTCTTGCTATACCGTCATATATCTCGCTATAACTGTGTATAATATTTTGACGAAGTAAAAAAGAGATATACCCATACATATTCTACATTAGGTGTGTGGTCATTCGAGCGTTACTTAAGACAATATGTTTTAATATGTCATGAAATGTCTCGCTATAATATATATTTTGGCTCCATCTGTAACGATTTTAACTGCTTGAAGTTATTGAAAATAAACAAGTTGAGTGGCTAAAGACTTAATCCGGCACATTTAAAATATAAGCTTAAGTTGGTTGATGAATTAATAACTGCTTAGTAGGTACTTTACTCAAAATACCGTAGTACATGAAATTAACAAAACGAAGTAAAGTGGGAAACAAGAGAATGTTTAATTAGTACAAAATCTTAAAGAATTTATTTAATATTAATGAAGTTGTCGCAACTCTGGTACGCACAGCTCAAAGTTTCTGTCTAATTTGATTCTCTTATGAACTTAAATATTAACTTTCACTTTTACATACGGTCATAGACAATATTCGCTTCAGCGTGTGCCATAAACAATAATTCTGAAGTAAAGCACGTGTATTAATATGTTAAATATTATAACTATTAATGAAATATTAATGATTACATTAAACATTATCATAAATTACATATTTGTATTGTTGATGTTACGACATAGAATATTGGTTTAAATCTATTCGTGACTGTCATTGGTAAAATATACCTAGGAGTTAGTAAATTCTCTTCTAACGAAATGACATAAACAGTCGTTAGATCAACCCATACACATTTTCATTTTTTTTTGTTTAAATGCATACTTTTCGATTTCATGATTCTGACCTAATCTATAGTTTGCACAAAAATGTTTAAGAACAGCTTTCATTATATTGTTAAGACCATTTTTGAATTTATAATTATTTTTAACCACCACGTTGGTCCAGTGTGACTAAGCAAACTTGCCACACCTTAGATCACAATATGGAGAACATCATTAACGTTCAAACATTTTATTTATATTTCCAGGTATCTGGTACTAGAGCACGTGAGTGGTGGTGAGCTGTTCGACTACCTGGTGAAGAAGGGTCGGCTCACACCGAAAGAAGCGAGAAGGTTCTTCAGACAAATCATATCAGCATTGGATTTCTGTCACAGTCATTCTATTTGGTAAATTCACACTTCAATACTTTTACTATATACCCAAATCACTTCACGGCTGGAGAAGCGTAAACGCTGTATGTACCATGTGGAGCGTTGCTATATGTCAATTATCATTTGTAATTTGTAACTTTTACATGGATCCAGTCATTATCAGAATGAAAAATATTTGAAAAACAAACATATTTTAAAATTGATAGTACACAAATCAGGAGTTTCCACTAATAACCACTACATACATTATGAGACATATTACATTCATGGGTAGGTACTGGTAGCTACAGAAATGTGGAAATAGTGAATTCAGGGTCATTGTTAAATGTTTCGTGAGTGTTACACATGACTGAAAATTAAAACCGGCTAGACTCACGTATGTTTTTCGGGGT
>DWDV01003723.1:0-10318 GCA_018245615.1 Mimoniades ocyalus | reverse complement strand
CGTTTTCCAAGACGAAGGAAATATTCAGTACTTGGATGAGTCGTATATAAACATTCACAAGGAAGAAATTAGGAGGCCCCCGAAGGAGAACGCGAAGCCGGTGTACGAGAGGTCGGGCCCGGACAACAGATTACCTTCAGTTGGTGAAGTCTCGTTCGTAGTTCGCAACGAAGGTTTCGAGCGTGGCACCTTGAGGCTGACCTGCATAGCGAGTATATACAACCTATACGCGGAGCGCGCCGAACTAATTTTCGATATGGAGCAGCCAGAAGTGGCCTCTGTGTTGGGAGTTCGTAACAACGCAGTGGGTAAGTGCTACGGAAACATTTCCTCATCTTGTCTTCTGTAATTTCAACCTCAAATTTCAATATAACCAAGACAACAATGCATAAAGTACCGCATATGAATTATATACACTAGTCTTGTGTAGTTTCAAGCTGTAATTTGAATATGACAAAGACGTACTCGTAATTATGACAACAATACCTGATACTGCGTATTGGATATACGGTGTACAGAATGTTATAATATAAACATGTGAATTTTATACCTACTACATATTACTATATGATGTAAATAACAATATTTGTTATATAACCCCCAATATATTTGATATTGTATATATTATTAATGTTTTCAATAGTATATCTAATACAAAAAATTTTTCGTTTCAGATATATTTTCATGGAGCATCTATAGGATATCATTTTTCATTGGACTCTTTTTGTGTAGTATTCGGTAGTTAAATGATTATATTATTTTATTAATTCGCACCTTTGCATTAATAATGACACCACTCAAAATTCATCAATTTTGAGTTAATGATACAGTTTTATCCAAAATATTTTAATGTACTCGTACCTACAACTCATATTCGTCCGGACAAAACTGACTATGTAGTGTTAGAAAATGTCATTATGTTATTGGTACATTTCTTAGGGCATTTCTATCTTTAACTGGCTCTCCTGTTAAATTAGCGTTTTTGAGTAGTGTCATTTTTCGTGCAAAGATGCGAATTGTGTTAGTACAAAGTTATATTTAAGGACTGAATATTTTTACAACGATTCTCTCTCAGAACATAATTGTGCTTACATTGTAGAAAACATTTATTTGTAATGTTTTTTTTTATATTTAACATCCTTGTTCTATACACATATTATTTGGTTATAGATTGATATAGTTTTAAGGTAAACTAAATTTAGTGGTAGAGCAAGGCCAAATTCAGTAATACGTTAAGATATGTATAGGTATCCTCATAAATGTACATTACGCCAAAGATATGGTATCGAATTTTCAAACTTAAATGTATAACATACTTAAATTGAAATAATTTTAGCTCTATCGTGGGGTAACGAATGAAAGTAGACACATCTATTAAATAAAAAAATCATTACATTTATTAGATACTGCCTATTTATACAATAAGTAGGTATATAAGTAACATGTGATAAGGTTATATAAGAAATCTCTAAAAATACAATGAAATATAAAGTAGATTATTGTCCTAAAAATTATTTGATGACATTGGAACTATTGATCCCGTAGTTTCCTCCGGGATTAGGAGTGCTAATGTATAGGTTACCTGCTATATTTAAACGTAACCTTTTGGAAGACTGATCACTTATTATTATAAATATGTATTGTTTTAAAAACCATATTTCTATAATTAAGTTCTCTGTTAACCTGTTTGCGAATTTCTATATATAATCTATTTAAACCTGCTTTGTTATTACTAACTAGGGATCCATTGTTTGATTATTCTTTTTATAAGTTCATGTAAATATATTGTAATGAATGTATTCAAGGGAAACTTAAATTATGTCGTTAAATTTCGTTGTTCGTAATATTAAATAAATATATTTAATAAGTCCCTATTGAAGATACAACACATCAATAGAATTAAATAAAGGAATGTTGATATTGAACAGTGTTTCTCTACTCTAACATATGCTACTTCTGTATCGTTACGCTAGATCCCTTACGGGGAAGACAGCGAGCCCCGAGTGGCAACTATGTATATCTAGTCAGACGTCGTGTGCTTCCTGATCAGTACCACTCTCTGCAGACCCGCGGGCTTCAGAAATGTCTGATCCCCGATCAGCTAATATGTGACCTATTTGGTCATATTATAACATTTATGTTTTTAGCCTAACTTAATTAGCAAGTATTCGCAAACATTAACAAAGTCCCGTTCAAATGTTTGCTGTTCCTTGAAGCGCTAAGAAACGTGTGGGGTCATTATTTACTCTAGACGTGGGATTATGCGGCGGAAGAGGATTACGGAAGTACGGATATATTTATAAAAATAATGAAGTAATTTCCTGAAGAAATACCATCTAAGCTTTAATCAATCACTGTAGCAGACTGAGTTTCTAGTAGAAAATCCTCTGATTACCTACCTACGATAAAGAAATTGTTTATTTTAACTTTTCTTCAAACACACACAAACACTTCTAAGATAAGATAAATCACGACATTCTTTATATAAAAATAAGTAACTTCATGCCTGTTATCCCCGAAGAGGTAGGCAGAAGAATGTAGTACACTCCCACTTCTTTATATACTTTTTTATAAAACAATAGCCACTCCAAGTGAAACATTTCGCAACATTGAAATTTTCCGCAACATTTACCTACATTTCGTAACAACACACCTGTCATCCCCGAAAAGGTATGCAGAGGAGTGTACTACACTCGCACGTTTCACCAGTTACGTCTACGTCGCATTTGTATATATGTGAGCCTATTACCATACACTGGGCACGTAGCCAGACTCCGAGCCACTACTAGGATTTTTAACTAGAAATTTCAAGACAGAAAAATAATACATACATTTGAATTGAATATTTTTTTCGGTAGTACTCTGTACAATGTATAGTAATTATTACTTTCAAACAGTGACCTACAAAATTACGTTTTATGTTCTCTTAAGTCAACACACGTTTCATCAATGCGAGTATATTTGTCTCTTTGTTCTGCCGGGGAATTGATCAAAGTACATCAATATCAAAATTACAATCCATCACTGTACCGCTCTGATTGACAGCGATGTGATAGAGCTTACAAGCAAATCCATATTTATCCCTTTGTGTTCAAAGCAACATTTCAATCTAAGCCTACGTAACTACATGCATTCAGTACTAAATAAGAATCGCCGATTGATCGGTATACAAGGACGATGAAATATCGGCGTAATCGACTCAATCGCGGTTCCTCATAGAATGTAGGTGAATGTAATGAAGGTGTATACCTTCGCGATGATTAGTGATTGTAGTGTGATAACAGCGTATTCATAAACCAAAGATTCTTTTCGTTACCACACTACAATCACTAATTAATCAGGAAGCAACATCTACGTTATGCTCGTAGAACGTAAATATAAATAATTATACTCTACCTTTCTCTCCGTACACTGAGTTAACCCAAGTTGGAGAGTATTAAAGGTAACTTTTCTACATTAACGCCGAATTTTAATGCTTATCTCTGTGCAAATGGTTTTTGATAGCAATTTAAATGCTTCTAAAAGCTTTTAAGTATCGCAGAAAAACAAACGAATCAGAATCGGAGATTTTCTAAAAGGCTCGCTGTGGTCGAGTGTTGGTGTAGTAATTGTATGAAATGAATTTTGAAGACTCGTTAAAACAGAGCTTAGCCAAATCCGAGTTTGGCGTGGTGTTAAAAGCAAAGTTACAATACGCGCCTAACACTGAATTCACCTATCTAATCGTCGTTACAAAGGGCTATGAAGTCATTTCTTTCTATTATAAACACTAATTTATAATTCCGCATTGTAAATATTTTATACCAGTGCTCTGATTCTTTCATCTGTGGATACCTGTGGATATCTGTGGATACTTTATTAACCGACTTCCAAAAAGGAGGAGGTACTCAATTCGTCTGTATTTTTTATTTTTTTTTATGTTTGTTACTTCGTTTCTCCGAACTGTGTGAACCGATTTCGATGATTTTTTTTTAATCGGTAGGTGGTGCTTCCCGGTTGGTCCCAAGGTAGGTAGGCGAGATAGGTAAATTAAAAGTAAATTTGTAAATGGGTGTATACAGGTTTTATGGTCTGTCACAGTAGGTACTCACAGTATACTGTGGTTCGTATAAAAGTTGTAATGTTTCCTTGAGTGACGCCGACTACAAAAATAACAATAGTTGTACCTACATTATATTATTATTATCGTAATAATTTGATTGACTTTGACGAATTATATTTTTACTTTTCAGTGCATTTTAATTTGTTTCTTTACGAATTCGGTTTTTTGTTTTGTTAAAATTTTTGTTTATGATTATGTCCTCGTACATAAGAGGTACAAAGCGAACAAGAGAAACGCAGTTGTCATAAGATATCAAAATGCTGTCCAAATAGGTCAGAAACTAGCTAATAGAAGATTTGAAATCTCCGAAGTGACGCGGGGTACTAAGAGTGATGATTGTAGAAGAAGCAGGGTGCGCGGAAGAAGAAGGTCTCTAAAAGTAGGGATATTTGATTCTAGGAGCTCGGTGCACGTAGAGATCTACCCTGTTCTGTTGATAATTATACTGGTCGTGACCCTGCCATTTTATAATGAATAGATAATTGTTATTAATAATGATAACACACATTACGTCATTCACATAATCACGTTAGATTTTTAGAAGAAAAACACTAATCCGCCGGTGTGTATGCACAATGTGTCTTCTCCCTATCATCGATATCAATGTTTACATGTGGATGTGAGCACACATAACTTTTGACGACCCAATTGCTATCAGGATCATTATGCGGCACTGTTCGGAGGGTTCCGAGTTCAATTCCCGCGGGACAACTAAATGATAAGCTTTGGGTAGGGGCATTTGTGATCTGTGCTGTCGAGTAGAATAATAAGTATATGTATATTCATAGTACAGGAAGATCCATGGTAGCAAAGATAGAAGTGATTTTAATTTGGAGATTTGTGTTTTCTGACTAATGTTAGATAAAATCACTTGTAACTGATTACGAATGATATCAACACTGTAAGCCGGTGGTGGTGACTTACATCGAATGTCTACCGTTACAACAACTTCTTAGAAACGTTTGCATTTACCATTAGCATAAGAAATATTAACAAATAGCCAATTTCAAATAAGTAATTTAATTACACTAACATCTATCTGTTTCATGGACATACATATTACATTAATTATTATAATATAAAAATATCTAAAACAGCATTATATGTATATTTAAATTATTTTAAAGTAATGATAGCGTTGTGATTTAGAAAGCAGGCTCCCACTCCGAGGGTTTTGGGTGCAAATCCAAACGTGTAATCAAAAAATAGGTTTTAAGATTAAATGTCACTCGTTGCAACGGTGAGGGAAAGCATAGTAAGAAAAACAGCCTCATTCAAGGATCTCCGTAGTGTTCTGTAAGACTTGTGAAGTCTGCTAATCCGCACTTGGCCAGCGGAGCAGTCTATGGTCTTGACATTTTACATCTCGAGAGGAGCTCCGTGTTCAACTGTGGAACAATGTGTGAGTAGAATATGAAGGAAATTATGACAGAATAAATGCAGGAAAACGCAAGTGGTTCACACTTAAGACAATCAAAGCGCTCACTTGAGAGAAAGAATAGTCACAACTATGGAATGTGCACAGTTAACACGTTTCGACACAAGACACTTGTACACGTGTCGCCCTCCGCGCTGCTCCGGAAGTGTGTCAGGAGTTAACAGCTTCCGAATAGCTAAGTAGATAGACATGTCTTAATTAAGGACTCACGTTGCTGGGTTCGTGATCCGGTCTAAGACAGTTGTAGTAGGTACTTGGTGTAAAATGTGTTCCGTTCTTAATGTTTGCTCAGTCGGGTCGTCGTCATATCATTATCACCGTGTTTCGGTCTGCCGTTGCATGGGCTATGTTCAGTCCACAGAATGTACCTATGTCACTGATACAAAATTTTCTAGACAGAAACATTGTCGGTTTCCTTATTATTATGATAGACTGTTTCATTGGTCTAGTGGTTGCAGCCGCTTGCAAGAGTTAGGAAAAGTATTATTCAAGTGTTTTAACATGAAATTCCCGGGAGTAGTTAGTATTCCGAATTTATGCCCAGTGTGTGGCAATACTCACCCACCATTATACGGGACATGTAACATAACTGGTGACAAGTGGGAGTAGGAAATCACTACTCTGCATACCTTTCTGGATTATACAGGCGTGATGTTATTTATAAATAAAATATAATAAATTATAATGTCAATTACGTTATGTTACAAACATAAGAATTGTAAAAATTGTTTCTTAGAATTCTTCTTCACTGCCCGTTGGTCGCGTTGGTTGCAAGGGCGACTGCCTATCGGGAGGTCCTGGGTTCAATTCTCGGGTCGGGCACTTCAAATTTTTTCTAATTTAGATTTTCTATAGTGGCTCGGAGTCTGGAAATATGCCCGATGTATGGCGATAGGCTCACCACCTATTCCATATTTACATACATTACAGGCGTGATGTCGCGTTTGCTTCTCAGAATAAAGGCATAATCCCTATCAGAATATACTCGAGCGATGTCTAACATTGGTTCGCGTCAACAAGCGTACGTAGTAGTCGACAGCCACCGGCCCGTTACATTTAATGTCCCGACCATACCACATTGTGTGTTTGTATTTGCAACTGCCAATTTTATTGTTCCCGCTCTCGTTTATACGTCTCCTGTGATCCAGGATAACATTCATTTTACGCTGCACATACCTACCGTTACGATCATTCTTGGTGCCGTCTAGTTCATTAATTTAGTTTAATTAGTGTTTGTGATCTGTGGTCCTCGACCGGCATGCCCAGCGTGGGAGTCATGAGCAAAACTCCCATAGGGAACGCCTCTGTAATGGCCTAGAAAATACAATAATAAAATAGTAAAATCACAAAGCATTTAGAGTATGGTTTAGTGTGAACTGTAGGCGGAAAGTACTTAATCGCATTAAAATGAAGTAAAAGTTTATATGTGATCGTAACTTATTTTACTTAATATATTACAATATATTATATTTTACGTAATATACATATAAAGGAAGGCCTGTACCTAGCAGTGAGGAGATACGGGCCGATTAGATACATATAGGTATATAGAATATAACACATTTATTGTTTCTTGTACATCATAGATAATCTAACAAAGACCATACAAATAATTGGGGTAGATATATGGGAAGTTTTAAGGCCAAAACACGTTCTAATGTAAATAAATTGAAACCTTACTTAACAACACGTTGGAGACTAGACTAGTCTGTGACCTTAACCCTAAAATGGTGGGAGCAGACCCGTGTACGGTATGGGAGCGATATAAGTTTTGAAAAAATATGTTACTTACATTATATACATACGAGTAGGTAGAGACACATGTTAAGTTTACACGTCGAAATCACCGAACCGTTTTTGTCGAAACGTTGATATGGAACTAAGCTGATAACTAGAAATGAACACGCTCCCACGGGCTTCTTAGAATTCAGCTTGAAAATCAACACCTAAAATAATGTTATAATAATAGAAAACTTGTATGATAATTATTTAGGTTGTATGTTTAATATGCATGAACGACGTCGTGGGTGAGTAGACCGCAGCTAAAGGTCGTGTAAGCATTCTTCAATATAGATCTTATTGAACATGTTTTTTACTGTTAAATGTATCGTGAATATTTCTGCACATGATTATACGAGTATATGTACCGGCTTAGCTCACGTATATTCTTTAGCGATGACCCTATTAGGTTCGGACCCTTACGAAGACGTTTTTCATGAGTTCTCGCCGATTGCAGCCAGGTCGCGGCGCAGACTGACTATCCCTTAAGGCAGCGGTGTCAAATCCGCGGCCCGCGGTCCGAGACGAACATTTTTGCGGCTCAGTCAATATATCTGACGCAAAGTAAATATAAAATAGAAATGTAAATTAGAAACGAAACCAGCATATAAAATTAATAATATGCTTGTCACCGCATTAATATTTACTAATTTATTTATTAGCTGTTGTAATGCGGATCCATAATTATTCCCCGCACAAAGGCAAGCAAGCAGCAGCCGCGAAATTATTTCCTTGTTTGGAAGTACTTATCAGTGCGAGCAATTATTTTCTGTCATGCATGGAAATAAATCTCGTGTTCGAAACTGTATTAATAACGCTCACATTGGGTCAATTTTGAAAGTAGTCTTGGCCAATAAGATTTCTCCCGAAATAGGAAAGACAGTATCAAAGAAGAGATGTCAAGTATCAGGACGCAAACAATAATTTAACTTTATATACGTTTATTACAGTGTACTAGTCAAAATTAAAATATTTGTTTCTAGGAACATTGTTTCACCAAAATTATTTATATCGCCACGGATTGTTCCATAAATAATTGTGAGCATACTTTCCCTACAAATGTCTTCCATCATCCCATGTTTCGTGGAAAAACAAATACATCGTTGCGATAATGGAAATAAATATCGCTAACTCGAGCGGTAGCTAATGTAGCAAACCTCACACACTCAAAATAACAACGAACACCGCCCACCTCTTGAAACATTCCACGTAAGCCTCAATCAATCATAGTATTTACAACAGTGCAAGCTACTTTGCTCTACGTAAATGAAATAAATATTTTCACAGACTCGGCATCTGAATAATGTCCTAATAATACATCCTAATAATACGAAATCGTAATAATAATCCTAATAATACGCAATACAATGTGTTCACATTCATACAATTAAAAGAAAAACGCCTCATGAAGATCGTATAGGATTCTAAAGTACGCAGGTATCTTCACTACTTTTTTTCACCATTTAACCACCATTTTTACCATTACAACAAGATATTTAATTAGAATGATATTCGATTTGAAAGATGAACATATAATTTTCAAAAAAGAGGTGTGCGTGAACTCAGCTAAGAACCCTTATGCTGGGATCCTGAAATCAGATTCACTAAGCTATCATCATTATAGGCTGTAGTAAATTGTACCTAAGATACCTAGCGCGGTACTAAATTTATGATTACATTACAGTTAAAGATATAGAAGGCATCTCAAAAGTCTTAATGTCCTTTTCTTTTTCGTTCTTCGGAACCTGGGTATCCAAACTGTTTTACAAAAAAAGGACGCTTAAGATCTTTGATTAGTTTGCAAAAAATGTGATGTAAAAGACTTTTTGTTTTATTATATATACATATGTATATAACTAGCACGTTAGTAAAAGTGATGTAGTGTATAAAAAGAAGTCTGAAATTTGATTTATTAAAAAATTATCTGCAGCCATTTTTATTGCATAAAATGTTGCAAATTCATGAACTTCACATGATTAGTAAAATGAATAATTTAATGAATAATCCTGTGTAATGATTTCATAAAATTGTGATGGTCTTTAATATTATTCTGTATTTATTTTTAAGATGCTAGGTTAAATACTCATTTTATTAAGTAGCTGTTAGTTGTACATGTCGCTAGTTGTTTTTCTAGTTTTGACGGCTGTCGCCACTTTTAGAAAATAAAAGACTGCAACGTGATATTGGTTGTTGCGGAATAAGACGAGTCGTAATTATTGTATTATGTTAATTTAATAAAAATAAGTTAAAAAGAAGAAAAAGGAGTTTAATTGTGAACGCACATATTAAAAGTATCATTGTTGATATCCACTCTCTTCACAATGATTATAATGTAATAATCTATAATATCTTAACTCTATGTTATTATTATAATAATACAAATTTTACAGTGGGATTCTATATTTGCATTCATCATCATTTATGTATTCATAATTATAAATAGGAGTACCTATTCGTGAGCTGCCTACCAACAAAGTTTGACAAGTTAGGGACCCCAATCTTATAATGCTTAACCGCTTATCAGAATCTCTTCGTTATTCAAAGTGTAAAATTTTAAAGCCAATTTTCCCGAAGCACTTTGGGTTAATTTAATACAAGCATTCTTAGAGTTCACGCCGCGTAGAGCTTTCAAGTTGTCAACGAAGTCTTACTTGAAGGCAAACTTGACATTGCCAATAACGTCAAGTTTCGTCCATTAACCGTTTCGGGCCACAGATGGTTTTATATTATCAAGCTTTATTAAGAAAAGTTTGGAACTTCAGTTATTTCTATATTGAGGCATGAACAATAGAGCTATAGTGGTAGCGTTTATGGATGTTGTTGGGATCCGTACAAGGATGCAATAATTTGGTGTACAAATATTTTGCGCTGTATTTTTACTTATCTATTTTGACCAAATACATCAGATACTGTCTGATGGGGGAGTCAGAAGTCTCGGAAATTGTAGTGCGTGTATGAAGAGACTGCTGAACGTAGAAGAAACAGGTCCTCTTCTTCAT
>DWDV01003722.1:0-10318 GCA_018245615.1 Mimoniades ocyalus | reverse complement strand
GATAGGGCGCGATGGCGTTCTTTGGTGGAGCCCTACGTTCAGCACTGGACTGATATAATATATGTTTAATATGAATAGGCATTTACTAGGCAAGCTTGCTACACCATAGGCCACATCATTGCTTTCCATCAGGCAAAACTGTGGCAAAAAGCCTATTTAGTGTAAAAACTGATGACGTTGTTGATGATGATGATAATTATATATTATCCTGCATTAGTACCTAAATTATGACTGTGGTGATTGATGAATATTTTTTATTGTATGACTTTTAAGAAGGAATCTGCAATGATTCTAGATGTGGTCCTGGTAACATCGTCATCTTTATCATCATCAGTCTTTATAGGTCCAATGCTGGACATACGCCTGCCCTAGTCAGCACCACTCATATCAATCTTGGGCCTTCGTAATCCAGCAGTATCCCGCTATCTTCTTCAGGCTGTCAGATCACCTGGTAGGAGGGGACCTACGCTCGTTTAACTGAGACGGAGCCGACACTCGATGACCTTCCTTCCCCATCGGTCATCGGTCGTGCGAGCGATGTGGCCTGCCCATTGTAACTTCAACTTGTTAATTATTAGAGACATGTCGGCAACCTTAATTCTTCTTCTTTCTTCCCGGTTATATATTAATACTTATTTTTTGGGTTATTTCGGAAACCGTAAAATATACATACTAAATTGAAAGATTACATATTGGGGTGGTATATGGAGAGAGTATCATTGTATTTTACAACTTTTTTCTTTTAGTGGAATTGTTAAAATGGTTAAACAACAAAGTAGACGGACTATTTAAGAATGACCTATACATGAAACAGCAAATTTTTATTTTCTATTTAATTAAATAAATAAAACAAATTTTCGAAACCAATTAAACGATTTGAAAAACTTCATGTTAATCACGATCAAAGACTGGTAAATAAGTTTCTATGACTCCAGACGTAAGTAAACATTGAAAGTCGCAAATTAAGCGTCACGAAGTTATAAAAATAATGTTAACGTAAAAGAAGAGTGTTATAAAATTTTATAAAAGAATTTTCTGAACGTTTTTACATGCATAAGTTTTGTACAGTGTTATAAATAAAAAAAAATTGAAATTTTATATTGTGTATAAGTAGTTGACATTCGCGATTTCGTTTAAAATGGAAACCTTAATTATTGATTGCTACGTTGGGCGAGGGGTTGCAAGCGCGAGTGCTAATTGAGAGGATCCTGGGTTTGAAACCCGGGTAGAGTACTATTGGAATTTTCGGCGTTAGATTTTCTAATTAAAATATTAGTAGTGGTTAGGAGTCTGGATTTGTGACCGGTGTTTGACAATAGGCTCACCCCCTAATTTCATGGTGTGACATAAGTGTAACTGATGTAACGTGGGAGTTTATAACATGTACACAGGCGTGATGTTACGTATTTTCCAAAAAATGGAATCTGTTACATTAAAGGCATCGTTCCCGTTAACATGTATACGAATAATTCCCTAACAATTCCAAGGGACTGTATTTGCACAAACCAAATCAAATGTCACCAAACGTTAGTACTTTGTTAAAACAAAAATTTTACCAAAAAAAAACTATTTCAAAACAAATTAATGTGCACTATACAGTAAAAATGAATTAGTCAAAGTCAATCAAATTGTGCAGGTACCTTAAATGTGTGTACCTTAAATTTCAGGCTTGAGAACAAAAAGCTGCCTTTTACTAAGAGTTTAAGTAGCCGGTGTGTTCATCAATGGGGTAAAATTAATGATACTTTAATTTAATCTATAAACCTTTACTGCTACCCCGATCACCTCCAAATATACTCGTATATTACGTTGTTTCTATGTATCAATACAGCTTATAGCCTGATGTGGAATTATTACTGGTAATTTAAAATATCACCCTCTCTTTTATTCGTTTGCATATTTCTATAAGCTAGACAGGGAATGGCAGCGTTGTAGGGGTCACTCCCTAGGGCGATGTTACGGGGAAACCGAAGTTTGGGCTGATGATCAATGCGAGGCCTCCAAGGTGTCATTTGATACCGATTTTGATTTTGTCGAATTAATTTGTTGAAAATATTTAAGCATATAAATTGAAGTATGTTTATATACAACATAATTTCAGTGTGAATAGATATACTCATATGATAAGATTATCGGGAATTTTTATGCCACGAATCGTGCGGCAAGCGGTTGTTTCATATGTTGGGCAAAAAATCATCTTTATTAACTTGTGACTTTCCTTGTAATACCACCACAAATACAAAAACATTTAATAACGAATTTTATTTCCACATTTATTTGAGGTCATTGTACTGCATATAATAATAATGAGTTAATTCTATTTTATGTTAACGTCAGTATCAATTTTATATCTATGTGTTAAGTTGTTGTTCATTTATATCTATACGAGTAAGTGTATATAAATAAATGTTAGTTACTTTAGTCGAGTTTTATTATTTTAATCTTCTCATACATATAAACTTCCAACTTTCTAACTTCACCGTTTTATAGAACAAAAATGTACAAAATTTTCCGTGTTATAATTCTGCGTCAGTGTAAAAATAAAACATGCTTGTGTTATCAGATTCGTCATCACTAAGTGAATCCGTCCTTCGTGTTGCTGCAGCGCAAAGTCCGCATTTTGCGAAAGTAGAATTTAGGTACTTGTATTTAATTTCGAGTCGCGCTTCGTTTCACAACTAAAACTCTATTTTATATTGTTTATAGTGCAAGTAACTGTAGTTGTATCTAAGTTGAAGTGCTCGGCGGTTTATTATTTGTAGCGTCTGACGTTCGGGAAATATTATGACGTAGAGTTGAAGCGTACTTTTGTTTGTCTCTTGGGTATAATCGTCGTGGTACCCGCTTGCTACCATCGTTGTGATCAAATATTTTGCTCCACAATATCCCAGCATTGTTTTTAAAGATTGACTATATTTATGTTGTTAAACCTTGAAAAAAAAATTAATAAAATGAGTCTGAATTTTACAAATAATAATTTCTTTAGCTATATTCTTAACACATATTTAGTAAGATACATACATATGTAATGCTATTGCATTACTTTGAAACGTCTATAATAAAAATTGCTTCATTGTAATACAGACGGATCTCATTAGATGCTGTGTTCTAAGTGTAAAAAAAAATCATAGTTCCATAGAGTCACGTAAATTCAGATGTTCCCTGTTAAGCTGAAGCGTAATAGTACCATTTGTGTACACATCGGAGCGTGACCAGTCTAATTCGCCTTTTAATATTCGGACAATGTATGAGTCCGTCGCGTGGGACCTCCAACTTTGTTAATACCAGTCTCGTTGAAATATCTTTCCCTACTAGCTTTGCTAGTTTGTTCCCTTGTAGTATTATTTATCCGCGGTATAACTTTTCGATATTATGCAACCTTTGATGTCTCTGTTTGAATCCTCTGTGAAGGTTTCTATTGTAGATGGACACAGCATTTACATCTAACGTTAAATTATAGTGCCTATTATTGGTCTTCTGGTTTACACATATAATGTCAGAACATCTACCGGTGATCGGCAGTGCCATCAATGTTGTCTCCTTGTTTGAAAAACGCCAGAGATGAAAGTAGGAAAGATGGCAGGCAGGCATTTCAACATAGTTGAATGACGTCAAATGTTGCCTTTTAATATCAATTTTTCTTTATGTACGTTAAAATACATTAAGACAGCGCGGCCAGAGTATTTCTCGGGCGTTGTTATTTTCGAAAACATTAATGTCAAGCAGTGTACCATTTATGACAATTGTAGTTTTGATTTGGCTTTAATTTTCTATAAATGTTATTGTAATCTCTTCAATTGAACAAACATAAGGTATAACTTTCTGATCTAGTTACTAGGATGGTAGCGGTCGGATGGGGAAAATTGGAGACAATATACAATGTATGCGCTCGGATTTTTATGGCCACCCCGGTCAAAATAAAACAAGTTTTTACTGATTGTTTACAACTTTCCTCTTTTGCCTATCGCTGTTTGCGTTGTTTATCGCGGATATTTATGGCGTTGTTAAATTGTTTTAGGCTTTAATTAAAATTGTACTCTTATTTTTCATTGGAAAGTTACGGATTGTTTTTGAGACTTCATCCACTTTTCGGCAACGCGGGTTTATAAAAGTTATTGTAAAATATTTGATAAATAATAAGTTTTAAGTCTAAGTACATATTGTTCTGTCTTTTTAGTCACTAATAAATGAACATCCTTTTCACAGAAATCAATTATGACACTAGCATAGGTTTCACTAATGTCGACTAAATTTCCGAGTCCTCCTCTCATTACTAAGTATTTTATTATGGAGAAAGACTTCGTCCCTAGAGATATCTGTCACATTAATTAGGCAATCACATTTACCCACATGCTAAGATTTTTTTAACACTGTAGTTTTTGGAGTCGGTACACAATACAAAATTTACTAAGTTACAACACATTACAGAGCTCGCTGTAACGAAGACTTTTTTCACGATAAATGTATGTGTAAAAAATTGTCAAACAACATTGCAATTAGTTTCGAATTCGAACTGTTATTGTTCTAAGTATATCGTGTTATATCTTCTAAAACGATATGCTAATGTAGCAAGTATTAACTTTCTCACAACTTAACTTTCCGTTAAGAATATAGCGTTGCGTTTGTAATCTGGATATCGCAATGTATGGCGCGTACAGAACAGAACACACAAATTTCGAATTACAACCGTTCGCCGCAATCCATCAAAGCCAGTATGGGATATCGCTATTCGTACCCCGGCATTTGTCAGTGGAACTAATAACTAAACAATAGTTATGCGGCTTACGCACGTGACACACGACAGTACAAAAATCAGTAGAGAATGATATAAAACGTTGATTGGCAGTAAGTACTGTTCATTTCATAACACGCAATATTTACTGTGGCAGACTGTATTATTTCAGAAAGCAATGATAAATGAGTCGTGTGTAGTGGGCCTTAAATTATTTTGACGTCATTGCAATGCGTTTTGTTTGTCAGTCTGCGTTCTCGTCTACACGGATGGTTCTGACGCATTGACTTGCTAACAATGCCCGTCGGTGCCTCCCTACGCACTTATATATATTGTACATTCGCTCCCCGTAAAATAATTTCATTACATTCCCCTATAATTCCACCGTGTCCATTGTACACCTATACTGTATATAGCCATTAAAAGTAGAACATACAGCAACGTAAATATACTGCGTTAACTTTTAATTAGCGCGCAGTTTTGAAGGGTGCTTGTCCTAGTAAAAACAAAAAGTTTCGTGGTAATACTTAAAAAAAATATTTTAAAATGAATTTCATTTTTACTTCGTTTCGAAAATGGCTGTTTTTTTTAAAATTAACTCTGAATCGGCATTGATTCAATTCTAGTCACAAAATTAGACAATAAATAAAACTACGAGTATGTTCAAGTATGGCTTTTTAATCTTACCTATCCACGTCGTGAAGAGCATTAAATTAAGACTTCAGTAAATCAACGCATCGGAAATTTTTTGTTAAATATTTAAAGACGTATTTGTATTAGGTAGATATATAATAAATATCTAATCAATAAGGCTGTTCGATGTGTCCCAGTAATTTTTATATTACAAAACTAAATAAAACACGCAATTACAGATGTATTTCCGAGACATACTAATGCGTCTTGGGTTGGCATTCGCCTGCCACACCCTTCAAAACGAACGCAACAATGCAAGCAGTGTTAATTAACCGTAACTGTTGGAATAGATGCACGGGGTGAATAAGCAAACCCCCTATACACTGCATATTTATAATATTATTATTAGGAACAATATTTCTTGTTAATTTGTACAGTGTAACCAGTGTGTGCCAAGTAGGATTTACGAACAATATTAAACGTAAAATTTCATTTGTGAAGCGCTACCAGGAATATACCATCTATTACTCCCGAGCATCGCCTACGTCATGTTACAGCGAGACGTCTAATGATTACAATCGCTCATCCTGCCAAATTAGAAATGTCAGTTGCTAATAGGTATTTGGGAAACATGCAATTGTACTCCTACTTCGGTCGGTTAGCGGTTACTTTGGCAGTTCACAACAATCGGCCAGACGTAATGGTCAGGTTCTTGTCCATCAAAATACCAACAGTTTCTCGAACAATGCTTCTTGTCTGTCCGTTAGTTTAGTTAGGAGCTGTTTTGCATATATTAAGTTGGACTTTGGTGGTGAGTTGGTGGAGAAACCTGCTCGATTGAATAAGTTTTGAACGTGATCTGGAAGTCAGTTTCATCTGAATTGCACTAAAATGAACCTATTTAAGTTTTTATATTGCCATTAAACTTATCTTTCTTGTATTGATCATAATGTGACATTACGTTACCAATTGAAAGTTAGAGAAAACTCCTCATTAATAAGAAATATTATAAGATTTTTTATTTATTAATGCTATTTCTAATACTCTACATTTATATTAATAAACATTTTTACAATTAAGTAAGTCTTGCTTCTGTAATTTGGTAAATCATTCGCACTCGGTACATACAAATTATATTTTATTTTTAATATAAATCAATTATATTATATTTTTAATATACTCGTGTCGGGGCGGAGTAAGTACACAGTGCCGGGATACAGGGTGTTGTAAGAGGTGACTAAATCCGGCGCTGGCAGATCGTGGCATCGCGCGGTGATTAACATAGCGGGTTTAGACACAGCTAAATGCCCTGGTCGCCTACGGCAACAGCGTAGGCGGACCGAGAAGCTGTGCTCTGCGATACCCAACCGCATGCCCAGCGTTGGGATTATGGACATAACCCCTCCGAGGAGGCCTATGTCTAGCAGTGGACTGCAATAGGCTGATGATGATGATGACGAGTGATGAAATTTGAAAAGTTACTTACAGGTTTAATAACTTAAAATGCTAATGAAAAATTATTGCCCTTTAGAAAACGTTCATTAAGCTGAGTATAATGTCTACGAGATAATATTAACTTAATAGTGTAAAATTAAATGTAGAGTTTTATCCATAAGAGAATTTGATTATAAGAATAATAATAGGGTCTCTTTAAATGAAATTATCGCTTGAGAACGCATGGACATATAACATTATACACCAAAATCAAATTAGGGCCTCCCACTTTTGGCGAGTCGCTCAGAAGTAGGAGCAAACTCAATAAAAACGAATCAGAATAAGGAGACTTCGAGAAATGGCATAAAGAAAAAGTTTTAATTTGTTTAAATATTTCCGCGGGCCGGAGTTCCCTCGGTGGCTCTCAAGTTGCGTAGTATTAACTTGCCCGCGGCGGCCTAATGGGACGAGCCACCTGGTCTTAAGACGACATAACAATTAACTCGAAGAAGAAAATATTAGTTGAGCTAATAGACC
Organism: Mimoniades ocyalus; assembly: GCA_018245615.1. NCBI lineage: Eukaryota > Metazoa > Arthropoda > Insecta > Lepidoptera > Hesperiidae > Mimoniades > Mimoniades ocyalus. The sequence continues at coordinate 2,982 of DWDV01003722.1, read as the reverse complement.
CACTCAGATACACTCCGCCCTCTGCCCTCCATAAATAACACCCCTTCCTGAGGACAGGCGCTCTACAATTTTGTCGTATTTACGTAATGATTCTCCAAGGAGGGAACTCTCGAAAAGGGATACTTGCTATACTTGTTCTACCGCTTTATCCCTGTGTTTTTATAGGCGAATTGATTAGGAAATGCGATGAGTAATATCAACGGAAGGATTATTTGTAGCCGAAGTTTAGGGGGAAAATTAACTGGATATTATTAATATTGTAACTCACTGGTTGAGTGGTTGCAAACGCGACTGGCCATCAAGAGGTCTTGGGTACGAATTTCAGATCGGGCACTACTATATATTTTTATCTTAGCATTATAGTAGCAGCCTGGAGTCTGGATCTGTGCCTTTCATGATAAGGCTCATCCACTGTTCCATAACGCACGTAAACCCAAACTGATTCTACGTTGTTATAATGTGTGAATGTATTAGGGGTGATAATATGTTAAATATGTTGTAAAAACTATAGTGAATATAATCCAATCCAATACTTTATATTATATACATCCACATAGATCAAGCAAGGTTGGCTTTGCTATTAATTACTTACTTAAGAACATAGGAACACGTGCAACATGTTAACAAGAAACACAAGAATTCTTAAAGATACGAATGAAATCTACTTGCAAATTATAATATCCGAGAACCAACAGCAACAGATTACGCATACACGTTGTTAACTTTATTAACGCGAATTAACTATCTCAACTCCTCAAAGTACACCTCAAATCCAATTAACAATTACGGGTGCCTCAAACCGTGAAGGTTCGATGAATAAAATATGAAAGAAGTTTACGAATACCCGAGAAACGTTTTTGGTATTTGAATAATCACTTTAACAAACAAAATTCGACTGGATCCGCTTCATTACTTATTAACCTGCACTTGAGTACGGGACAAACAAAATATAAGGAGAATGCGATTCTCCCTACAATCGAATTTCGAATGCCTTCATGTATGCTTATTGTTTTTATTCTATTTGCGATTGTAAATGTAGAAAAGTCAACGAGTTTTAAGATAGTACACAGAATTTTAAAGTACAAATACCTGCAACGAATATATGGAGAGTACAGAACGTAATCTCGATGTTCTTATATACCATAAACTGAATAGGCCGAAGTGACTTATAGATTTGTTGCTAAATGATGAATGATTTTTTTAAACGTCGTCGTAGTACGATGTAAATCGTGAGATATAATTGAAATTCGAAATTTTCGAAATTCTCAATACATTCAGGAAATATACCGTTGTGTTTACTCAAAACATTTCGCTAAATAATAACGAGGTGGTGTAAAGAGTATAATTTTCCTGTTGTTCAATTATCTTGATGGGTATCTTAAATACAGAGGCAAAGAGCAATAATCGTTTGCTGTTAATAATAATTATTGTTCATTACTTTGTTTACTTAGATTTCTAAGCACTTTCAGTCTGTACGTCGTTAAGTTTGTTAGTGGTGAAATAAATTATTTTTTATTGCTCATAAGTGATAGTAAGAATTATAATAAAGTTATGATTTTTCAGTAAAAACGGAGTGAAAGGATCCTTTAGATTAATGAAAAATGTATTTTCGATCCAACAATAGAATGTTCTTAGTAGCGTACTTTCAATTATCAATATTTCACACTAATTTAAAAAATTAGTGTAATTTTATAATAATTCGCATATAAACCTATCATCAATATGTATAAATAATATGGCCGAATTTTAAATGACACCCGCAGGCATTTGACGAAAGGTCACAAAACTTTGTAAAGAACCTCATACACTTAATACCTTTTAATTGCATGACTTGTACCTATCACGCGACCCGTAATAAAGTTATCACCCAAAGTAAGCCTATCGCTTTTAATGATTAGAGCATTTGTGAAACTTTTGAACACTTTAAAAAGTTAGGACCTGGCCTGAACAGCGGGCCGATGTTAATTATCAACTTTTTAAAAACTGCAACTCATAATAGACAGGCCGGGTGGAAGATGGATGACGTGTTGGAGGTTTTCATTAAATTCCCTTCGTAACTTTGGAAAAAATCGCCGAACAAAAACAAGTTAAATTTGAACGCAGGAAGTTTTAAAATAACAAGGGCTGGAGAGTTGCATCCTGTTAGGAAAAATATAATGCCACGATAATACGCAGGAGTGTGATTGGAAATGGTGCACCTATTCCATTTTTTTTATGAGTACGGCGTGAACATTATGAGTTTTTTTTCACTTAGTCTTTTACTATTGTTATCTTGTTGTATTTTATGTGTTGTCCATAAAGTTACTTTTATTTAAACCCAATAAATATGACATGTAATGGTTGTAATATGTCTGCAATAAATGATGACCCTAGGTTTTGCATTTGTCAGACATACCTACATATGGATAGCCAGATTGTCAGATATAAAATTCATCGGAAACTTTCCAGAACCCATTGATCTCAAGTGAATATTTTCATTCACAAGAATTAAATTGTGAACAAGTTGCGAAGGTGGGCAAGCGGTTACCAAGATGTTATTTGTGACTGTCTCTTTGGTCGTACTGGTTGCAAGCGCAACCTCCAAGCGGGATGTCTCGGGTCGGGCACTTTTGGTTATTTCTAATTTAGATTTTGTAGTAGTGGCTCGGAATCTGGATATGTGCCCCATGTATGGCAATAGGCTCACCACCTATTCCATAGTGGGACGTAAACGTAACTGGTGAAATGTGGGAGTCTACTAAACTCCTATGCATACCTCTTCAGGGATTACAGGCGTGATTTGACCTTTTTTACCTTTTATACCTTTTTTTTGTTATTGTTTCCTTTAAATTATTAAATAATGCAGACCGGGAAATAACGTGGCTTCGTATTTTGTATCCTGCACATAATTATATATTTCGATAATCAAAACGTAACTTCACGCCTGTAATCCCCGAAGAGGTAGGCAGAGGAATGCAGAACACTCCCACGTTTCACCGGTTA
>DWDV01003721.1:0-10319 GCA_018245615.1 Mimoniades ocyalus | reverse complement strand
GACCACAGTTGGGCGTCAAAATAAATAAACCAAATCGGGTGCCCGCTAGATTTTGTTGGACAGACGCCGGGAAGAATTAGATGTTATTGTGGGTTTTTCACATGATCAAGTCTATAGAGAAATATTTGAGGAATTCTATATGACTATACTTAACATGACTGTTTCGGTAAGTAAGAAATCAATTACTTCTTCTTTTGAGGACTGCGTTGCTGTTTCAAGTATTCATCTGTTCGCTTGCTTCGTTCGTCGTATCGAAATGCAAAAAGCTTTTTCTGGAGGTTGAAATAGGTGCAGTGGAAGCATGATAGAATCATTAAAATCAAGTCGTTTTATGTGCAGTTTATAGGACAGTTCTAGCTAAAGCTTTTTACTTGAATTAATGAGTAATAAATCTATATGTTATCTATAATATGGACTGATTCTATTATACATATATCTATACGTTATTTGTAATATATAGATTCTTTTATATATAATTCTTTTAAAAATAGCCATTTAGAAAACGTAAAAGAAATAACGTAATTATGACGCACCGTGTGGGATGATAAAGACTGGGATAAAATATATATTATTCAGCGATCAGAATGTCGGGGGTTCAATTCCCGTACGAGCAGTATCTGAATCAAGATTTTCTGTGTTGACTATTGGGAATTTGGGTTTTCGGGCATCTGTCGATATATTGTTTCAGCGACCAAACTGAAAGTACAATTTATTCATATATTATGTCTCCAATCGACAAACCGTACATTTTAAAACTCAGATTTAAAACGAAGTACATGGTAAGTGAATGAAATAAATAGTGTCGGTCGCGACTGGAGAGCCAATTTGGAAATTGCGCCGGCTTACGTAAGGCAGCTGGAGACGAGACAGATGGAGAAAAATGCTTTGTTTACACAATGTAGATTTGTCTGGATTATTTTCGTGGATATACACGAAATTTATACCTATTAGGATTTAGTGCAAAAGTATAGATTTAGTTGCTTCATTATGAACCCGTTTCTCGTTCCACTGTTAGTAATTGGTGTTTCAGAACCAGGCTATTGACTGCCAAGTATCACGTGTTAACTGGAAGCATTCGTACGAGTTTCCCGGTGATATATTTCTGGATACAACACTGCGATGCCTTTTTCAATCATAATATTATAGTCCTAAGTCTTTCGACTTTACTTATCGAAAGTTATGGCAATAGACTCACCACCTATTCCATAGTGGGGCGTAGACTTAACTGGTGAAAAATGAGAGTGTACTACTTTCCTTTGCCTACGTTTTCGAAGATTACAGGCGTGATGTTATGTTCGCTCGTTGGGATATGCAACGATGTCGTGAGAAAATTTAAAATGATAAAATGACTGGTAGATTTAAAAAAAAATATCTCATCAATCTTTCACAGTAACCAGACCATGCTATAAAGTATTTTATTTGACATGATCAGTTCAAATGCTTTACATGTCAGCAATAAGAGTCATCGCTAGAACTTTCATGTTCTTTACATGTTCACTGGCAGTTGAATTGTGAGGGGCGTTGTGTAATAAACGTATACAGATAGGAATACAAAAGACTCATATAACTCGCAGAAGTTAACTAGCCAACTCGCGATGATGACGTAAAAGATATCGACGCGTTGAAGTCGACGCGAGTCGGATGGAGGTATGGGAGGCGCATTCCTCGTATGAGTCGAGTTGATTTCTGCGTGTTGTACGTTGCAGTTACTCAAGCAGACAGGCCATTTGCGTTTTTATTTCAATAGTTATTGAAACAAAAATATACATGAAAGGGATCTGAGAGTGTATACCAAAGCAATAGTAACTTTAATGTCGAATGGCGATTGATCATATTGTTCTTCTGAATCTATTCAGAGCTATTTGAAAAACATTGTTGTAAGCAGGGCTATTAAAGATATTAATTTAAAATTTAGAATTGCATGCAAAAAAATGTTCGAACTTATGTTGTTTAAAAAAACTCGGCGTAAAACCATTTAATACACACAATTGAAATTAACATTATAGTAAGAAATTGAAACATGTTTTTTTAAAATAAGATTTTAAAAAATCAGTATGTTTCGAGACATTCAGTGATTAATTACGTATTGTAATTTCCATATTCTTATTTCATATATCTCCGTACACGGTAAATAACCAAGTAAAATCACGCTTATAACCCCCGAAAGAGTTGGCAGAGTAAGTGTAGTGCACTCCCACGTTTCGGCACTAACGTTTACTACCACAATGGACTGGGCCTATTGACGTACACCCGGCACAAATCCAGACTCGGATCCAGTGTTCACTAGGACATCAAAGTAACAAACTATGACCATTACACTCATACAGAAAGTAATATATATAATTATGATGTATATTTTTTCTCATCTAGGCACAGCTAAATGCCTTGGCCGCCTATGGGCAGCCGCGTAGGCGATGCGTGAAGCTGTGCTCTGTCATCGTCAACCCGCATGCCCAGCGTGGGATTACGAGCGTAGCCCCTCAGGGGAGGCCTATGTCCAGCAGTGGACTACAATAGGCTAATGATAATAAATAATAAAGTTTGTGTGCCACAAAAATAAAAAAGATAATGAATTCATTGCACACTTTACTTATCGTTGACCAACAAATAGTATCTTCGAGCCGCCATTTTCGTTCCATTTCATCAATGGATCGGCTTGTACATTATTATGATTGCAATTGTGAATGTGGAAATGAACAGATGTTTCTCGATATTAAAAACGTGTACATACCTATATAAATATTTTTTTATTTACAAGCGTTCGTACTCGTAGTTCCGACGCAGTTCTGATCGCAAACGATGTGTAAAGTTGAACAATGTTGAGCGTCTACTAATTTTAAATGGGTGAATGTTAGTGGTAAGTTTTGCATCTGTCTGTAGTTATACGTGTGATAAATATGATTATCATTAGGTGCCAGAAATATTGAGCTTTGTCGCGGCGCGGGCCTCTACGTTTTGTCCCAGGATAACAAGATTCAATAAATTCCAGGCCGTACATTACAAACATTATAAATGAAATCCGGCAAATGAGATAGAGTGTAGGTATCTACTAGATTTCATTTAACTATGACAATAATGCTCTAGCTAGATCACAAGAAGTTTTTTGAATATACAGCGTCTTTCTACATACAATCTGAGGCTCATAGATCAGAAATTAAAATTTTCTTCACCTTTACAATCACCCTTAAATTTTCCTAAACTTCAGATGCTTTATGTCCTCAACCAGAAAAGACCTAGAAACCAACATCTTCAAAATCGGATAAAAAGCCAATAATTTGAAAATCTTGAGCAGAATGCAAATACTAGGAGTATCTTTGGCCATTCAGCTTAGTACCACCTCTTTGTTTTAATTACCTGCAAGCACCCCCGATATAGCAGTAAAATCAAACCTTTTAATCGTTCCATACTTGAATGAGTCTCCACTCAGATTTAAATAGATTAAGGTCATAATGCACGTAGTAGTAAAACTACATATATCTGAATTGTGTCTGTATCAGTTTTATAATAATACGCCTAGAACTATCTAAAAGCAGGAACGATTCCAAACATCCGTTCAATTCGGCCTCGCGTGTCCCGAAGCCATTTATCATTCGCATTGATATCCGGCCGAGGAACATGAATGTCTGAGTTACGTATATATTTGGACGCACCTCGTTTACTAAGCACTATGTAACGGAACCTACTTTACTTTAAGTATGGAAACTTACTTTACAGAATAATGAAGCTTGATTTAAAATGTGTAATTGAAGTTCTATCTGTATATTTTACGTGGAAAGGGTGTTCGCTTGCATCTTTATACGTATATACAGCCGACCTTAAGTAGAGCTGGATGTAAGAATATGAGTTAATTAGATTTAGCTGTTAATAAGATTTCAGTAAGACAAAAAGCATAGTGGCGTTGTTACTAATATTAGTTATGTTAGCATATGTTAGTACTAATGTTCTTAGTATTAGTATATGTCCTATTCGAGGCTTGGCATTGCTCCTTTTGAAGATTGAGATGGTTGATTCCAACACACACCTATAGTATATGGTTTCCTAGCAAATACAGACTTGAGGAATATAATTATAATAATTACAATAATAATAATTCTAAATTCACCACGTGTGATCTGTTAGTTTGAGCTAAGCATTGCGGATTCGACTCCTACGAAGGGCAATTATTTGTTCTCGGTGTAACTTTATCAGTACTAGTATATAATATACAATATACAAATATTTAAACATATTTATCAGCTGTCTAAGTACCGTAGCTCATGGACTGTGTGGGTTGGGATCCGATTGCCACGTATAGATCATCTTCGAATATTAAGATCGTTGTACATTTGTCATAACTAAGCCAATAGTACATGAGCTATAACAATACCAACGCTAAAGCCTACACGTCTACTTTGACTGTAGTTTCGGCGGACTCAACATGTAATATAAACTGATTCCATATTTGCGTGTTTTTCCAAAATTGACGCTCAGACTATCCCTGCGCCCTTAGGTCTAAGGATGTATTCAAAATGTGTATTTAATGTCCTGTGTGTTTGTTAAATGTGTATTTAGATCTCTTATTCATTAAAGCCCTGTTTCCAAATTCGAAATTCAATCAATTTATCTATATGTTATAAACATTTTGAAAAATCTTTATATCGATTTCGGCCTTCAAAGAAATTAATCACAAAACATACATGTACATGCAAAAAAGAGCAAGATATGTGTTTCATATCATAAGCTTTCATTTAACGTTTAATCTTAGCTGAGTTATAACGTGGACCGCTGAGAGGGTTCGCTTTTTGTTCTCGCGAGAAGAAAACACTAGAGATGGGCGTGTGTTTATTAATGACCCCCTATTGTTATTTGTTTCTCTGCAGAATAATGCTTAGTAGAGAACAGTGCTTAGTATACTTTGTAACAACTACCCAAAATAGGGTTGCCACGTGACGAATTTATTGGCACGTTCACAAATAACGCGTAGTTAAATATATTGTGGTATATACTGGTATGTATAACAGTGTGTTTGATTTGTGTCCGGTGTATAGTACTCTTACCATCTATGGCATGGGAGGTATAGTATAATTAGAGAACTGTGACAGTACTACACCCCTGCCTACCTCTACGGGGAAATACAATCATGATGTTACGTTTAGTTAAAATATCAGTATAGAGTAGTTTCAAGGGCCTTATTTAAGCGGTTTATATTTTAACTTAGGGATTAAATTTATTTATATTTATCGGCGCATCCCTAGCGCCATCTATAAAGATTGGCTGTCGGAGAAAATCCTTAGTACAGACACAAAACGAAACGAAAGCGCGAGCGCCATGGGCAGTGTAATAATTATCTGTGGATGTGAGAGTCAGTGTGGTTCCCGCGCTTTGACGGAGCCGTGATGCTACCAAAGGGAGGCTCTTGGAGATTTTGGTTGGAGCCGTCGCCGAGTGGAAGAGTCATCATGGAACTGTCACACGTTTCGCTGAGTGTCTAAATTAAGTGAAGTTAATTGTTGTACTGTGAGCATTATCTTAAAATAAAAAGAAGAAAGTGAACTGTCGTCTTCTCATTGCACGATTTACCTCGTCTGCCTACATTATGTTGGAGGGCTCTGAGCATAATCCTGACTTACCGCCTACATATGTATTACTTAAGTGTTTTAAATTAAGAAGAAATGCACATGTTGTGCCTATCCATGAGGGGTTTCTGCCCACAATCCCCACGCTGGGCATGCGGTCGGGCATCGCAGTATCGCAAGAAAAGTATAATTTGGATGTCTAAACGTCACTTTGACAGCAATGACAGGAGCGCCACATTGACGGATAGACACTTTTGCGTGGGACGACGGAAAGTTATAGTTTACACAGCTTGAGTAAAGTTTACACATTATTATAATTATTATTATTGTTGTATAGTTACTAGCAACTGAAAGCCAGAATTTCGTTACTCGCTTACGACAGGCCGGGCCCATTCAATATATGCACCTTGGGAAACCCTTTTCTAATACATTACATTAGTGTATACATATATACTGGGAAGCTGTATTTATACTCATGTTAAATGCACATCTACGACTTCGCTGAGTTGTAAACGACATGGACGTATCTTACCGTACCGTACCGACGTTCGTGACGAATGGGGGAAATTCGACAACAAACCCACTGTGTTATTTATGCTGAACGATATTAATGTTTGGGGTAAATTTTTGATCACGAGGCTGCGTAGGCTCTTCCCGAGCCATCGTGGCTAAGAAGCCACTCGCGGCTAACCTCCACCGCCTCCACCCTACATTTGATATACACGTTCGGTTGAGACCCATGAGGAGTGGGGATACGATGCGACATTCACTGTCTGCTGCTAAGTACTTTTACCTTAATACACGTGTTATTTAGTGTATTCGAAAGTTAACTTGTGCGATGAGACAGATTCATAGAATTGTGACCAGGCAGAACATTATTCAATCATAAAAACGTAACAGCTTTGTAATATTGAATACTAATTTAAGGTACCATAAACGTCAATTAATAGTGCCGAAGCATGAAGGATTCAGAAATGCCGAGTTATAACTTAGACTGATTTAAATAGCTTCATATAGTTAAAACGCTTACTACAGATGGAGCAGATAATGTACATATGTTATTCACAGCTCGTGTAATATGAACAGTGCCGCGGCGCGCGCGAGCCGACAAAGTACGTCGTACGAGTATGTATGGATGGATATAGAGCTGAGTTGAACATTTAAATAAAGTACGAGTCTTCTTTACAACATTCATTAGTGAGAACCTGGCGTAACTGATACATTTAAGAACACAAATAAATAAAATAATAATAAATAAAAAAATAACAACAGTCAAGAAGTAAAATATTTATTTATTTCGTAAAATCTTAAGCGTAACATTACAGGCTAGGTCGAATTTATTAGCTTAAGTAATCTGATAATATATTACATTATTATTATTACATTATTACATTTGTACCATAAACCTATAAATATAACATTAAAAACATAAAATACAATACTTTAATAACAAAATTTATTTCTTTGTGTAGTTAGAATAGATAGAGTTTGAATCTTTGCTATGTTCAATAAACGTTTTCAGTTGATTGTGCTTCGCTCGTCGTTTGCTTTCCATCGACATCGTAACAGGAGTTACTGTCGGTTAAGTTTTTCGGGTGTGTTAAGTTGACGTTTGTTTGTTGAGATTATTTCTTATCAAACGAACGTGCGTTCGGTACGAAACTTTATTTGTAACTGAACGTACTCAACGTACATAAGTATAAGGGTTAACGCACGCACACAGTGGACTGTACACACTCGTAAGTGTATAGCTGCTGTAACTGGACAAAGATTATGAACTTATTTATTTTTACAAATTTTATGTTAATTAATACGGACACAAAAAACCACTTACATTAATTAACATAATAAATTACAATTATATACAATGCGACTACCTAGTTGGTCATGTTTGTTGCAAGCGCGTCTGCGGATCAGGAGGTCCTGGGTTCAAATCCTGAGTCGGGCACTACTACATTATTCTGATTTAGATTTTCTAGTAGTGGTTTGGAGTCTGAAAATGTGCGCGATGCATGACGATAGGCTTACCACTTCTTCCATAGTGGGACGTAAACGTGTGAATCGTAGGAGCGTAATACATACATTCCTCTGCCCACATCTTTGGGGGTACATACAATAAAATTCAAAAATGTTCTTACATTATTAAATTAAAAAAACTGGAATCAGTTCTTGCCTTTTTCATTTTACATTTTATAAAATAGCGTTTAGTTTATGAAGTTATAAATAGTAAGGTTCTATAAAATAATAAAAAGTCATTCCAAGTTTTTATACATACTTTTAAATAGTAAAAGAGTCACTGTAATAAATAATAAAAAGGTAAAAATATATAATTCTTATAAAACAATTAAACGTTTTAGAGAAAATTATAGGAATTTTTGTTTTAGTTACATACATATACATATATTCTACATTACATCTTACTTACTATGACGAATCGCTTAGACTTATTGAATCACTTGCATCATCACTAATTTAATTTTAAACATTCAGTTTAAGACTACGTAGTAACATAAATAGTTAAAGAATGTATTGCCAACTCTAACGGATGTCCTCTCACCGAATAAAGATTTCCCGCTCTTTCGAGCGAAGCCCCGTTACAAGTTAGAACCGTCAAGTCGCTCCGAGCATCCGAACGCAGCGGCTGCAAGTGCGGACATCTACGGCACCAAAATACGATAATAAAAAGTATGCTGCCATACACGAAAGTGCGCGAATTGGAAAGTTAGTTATCAAAGTCTTTGCATGTTTTTTGGCGAAATTCAAATTATTTTTGATGGTACAGTGATCTGTGGCACTTTCCAAACTGTGTGTGCTGAAACAGTGTTGGACGCAACAAGTGAACACGTTAGCAATGGCCCGGTTCTCGATCGTCTGTTTGGTAAGTGTAACCATCGCTCTATTTCTGTTTATATTTATTATCTGACATTATATGTAAATGTTTTTATTATTTCGTTTCTGACTTATTTTGAAAATCTGTTAATTTACTTAATTTTTATCTTTTAATGAACTTGAAATATTTACGCTTTACTAATAAATGTTGTTTCTTAACAATTGATTCGCACCTCCGTAGCGAGTACTTCAATTTGATAATAGCGATTAATACTCGTGGTCCAATTATTGAAATCACAACTGCTGAACAAGAGTTCTTGAGTTCTATCCCCGTGTGGGGCAAAGTATTAGGTATTGTTTTTTCTGACCTAAAATTCCCAGTAGTAGCTCAGGGTCTGGATACGTGCTCGGTGTATGGTAACAGGCTCACCCCCTATTCCATGGGATGTTCAGATATTTACCATAACAGTTCAATCCGAGGAGTACTAGAGCCCTCTGCCTACTCATTCGGAAAAATACAGACCTGATGTTATGGTTTTATAAATATTACTTATACTGTAGGATTTTATAGAGATAAATACTTTTAAATTCCCAGATAAATTGTATGTTGTGATTACTAAGACTTACTCGTATGTTCAACCGTGACGTCAATACTTTTATATTAATTTCCCGCCACTTTCTTCCATAAGAGATGAGGACATCTCAAAATATCTGTTTTGCTTCTTCTCCTATTCAGTTTCTACCGTTTTTAGTTTTGGCACTTGGTATATTGGAATGAAATCGTGGTAATGTCGTAGTTTATCGAATAAAAAGTAAAAATACTTGTATGGATTGACCTGAGAGGTGGTAAATTGAGGCAATGAGTGCGGAACAAACGGTGCGACGGCTCAGCGGGCTGCGACGCGGAGACACCGCGCCGGCGTCGCTCGGAGCGCGCGGAAAATAACTCACGCACCTACCTACTTTAACCATTGAACGCGCAATGCACCAAATATTAATATAGAAAGAACACACGTCAGGACTGTAAGAATATGCATATTTCGCACTCGGTGCTCTCTGCCTACCCTACAATGGACCTGGCGTGATGGAACAACAGAAATAGTAATTCGAATAATCGTTCGGTCAAATGACATCTTGTTAATGCACCTTAATAAGCGTAGGCTTACTGTGTACTTTCAAAATATTCTCGAATCTTATAACAGTACAGAAGCAACTCATTAGTATCCATTAATCTATACGCTTACTGGAGCAACGCTTCTCCGCGCTGTTCATCCGTCCAGATGCAGTGTTTCACCGCCTTAACGCCCACACACAAATCACACAAATAAGGGTTTAAGAGTATGTACTTGCCTTTTTTTATTTACGGAGCCAACCTTTAAAAATATCCGGTATCCTAGAGTGGAATCCTGGTTCATGTAGAACTTTTACCACGCTAAAATACTCTCGGTGGTCTTCCACTGCGTTAATGGGATGGCCCTGATATCTCCAGCTGAACGCACCTTTGCTTCCTAATGGGACTTCCCTACGTTGATTAATCCGGGAAGGGCATAAATGCCCACCCGAAGAGCACCGGTTGTCATGACAATATGCAGCAGCAGATACTGTCGTGCTTCCAGTTTGCACTGAAGCCGCTCGCGAGCGCGGAAAGCTCCTCCTAGTCGCCTCTTACGATAGTCACTAGATATTATAGCTAGTATGCCGTTCCAGAGCTGCAGGACCTTTCGAATATTTACTTACTGTTGAGTACCTAAAAAACTGAATACTAAAGCTGACATGATTGTAACTAGCTACCAACCAACCTGAGCGCGCGACTTCGGGTTTGTGTTTCGTGATCAGAGCAGAAATAAAACTAAAAAAGGTAACATCACGCCTGTAATCCCCGAAGAGGTAGGCAAAGGAATGTAGAACACTCCCACGTTCCACCAGTTACTTTTA
>DWDV01003720.1:0-10322 GCA_018245615.1 Mimoniades ocyalus | reverse complement strand
AAAACAAACGGTCGATATGTTAGTATGACAATTTCTCTTGCAGTGATATGATTTGATAGAAATTAATATCTCACCACCTATTCCATAGTGGGACGTGAACGTATCTGATAAAACGTGGGAGTGTACTACACTCCTCTGCATACCTCTTCAGGGATTACAGTCGTGATGTTATGTGTGTTACGTGATGTTTACATAGGAAAGTTTATCTTAGATATACTCCTTGTTTATTATGCCCGATATTATACATTCTAATTGGCATTACCTTATGCGACGCATCCCTCGTTCCATACGGGGAGGTTAACATAACTGGCCCATCGCGGGAGTGTACCACACTTTTCTGCTTAACCCTTCGTCGAAATACAGCCGTGATGTTCTGTTATGTATGTATTATGCATTGCAAATGATAAATACCAAGAAGCGTCTTACACGTGCAGGTATATAAACTGAATCTTAAATATGGCGATGTGGTTACACTTGATTGAAAGTGTTTAGTTTCGAATGACACATGTCCCTTTGTCAGTCTATTATGTACTCTAGTGATGTGAAATAAACCGCTTGTGTATTTTTATAATGTAAAACGGACAGAGTTATAAATAATCAACCTTAAGCGCGCTACGTTTTGTTCTGGAACGATTCCAAAAAGAAGAATTTCGCATATTCGTGTATATGGGTAGACTCGGATTGGTACGTCCTTCCAAGTGCGTAAGTGTTTTGCGGTCGTCTAAATTTGCGTAATCTGACCTAAGATTATACATCTATAAATACTATTTAATCTGTGTTCGCTTTTTGTTTCCTACAATGTTATTACGTGTCTTGAGGCTACTTTCTACGATTTTAGGTTATGTGTAATACGCATTTAAACGCGGGCAAAACAGTGTAATCTTATTCATCCTCTGATTAAAATATATCGTCACTGGCTAATTGTACTATACGTTGCATAAGAAAGCATGTGACGTTTGCTAGGTTGAGGGCGTGGTGTGTTGATTTTAATATTGTAAAATACATGTTGGCAGTAGCAGTTGGAGAGATTTGCCAAGTATGAATGTCGCATGGTATGTTTTTACAAAAGCATGTGGGTATACAGACAGTCCAGAAGATTGCACTGCATTTCGCCATAAGTATATTATTAATGAATACGCTCCAGTGCCTAAGCGGTCATTGCCAATTTATATTGGTATTCGTCCGTCTAGTTTTTGTTATTACTCACAAGTCTATATTTACTAGGTTTTAAGTCACATATAGGCATGTATTCACATATAAAAATATACCCATATGATATCTATACAGATAAATAAAATTGGAGGGTCTGTTTGTAGGTAATATTAAAATAACCGCTTTTTACTTAATGCATATGTATGTGTGTATACACGGTACATATATACCAAAATAAAATTTTTTACCATTTTTCTCTGTCTGTTTGTTCCGGCTAATCTCTGGAACGGCTGGACCGATTTTGACGGGACATGATTTAAATATTAGTAACTTAGGCTTTCATTTTAGAATTTTAGAATTCTACGTGGACGATGTCGCGAGCACAGCTGGTATAATATACAAAATATTATTCACAATTATCTATAGAAAAATCTTCAGTGCATAAATTGATAGTTCCCACTAAACATACAATCTTAACAAAATTGCTAATTGAACATTAACATACCGTAAGGGTAGAGTTTTAATTTATATAATGATAATATAAAGTAACGAAACGGTTCTTTACCGGTAACAATAACCATCAAATATACTCGTATATACAATATTTATTTTTTTATAATCTTGTTATTTTGTTTTTATTACTTTTATCTATGATTTATTGCGATTGACATGACTTAGATGCACTTCCGGTGCATCGCAGTGGGAGGAGTCATAATCAGAACCAGAAGTGGAGTCTCCGCCGTTCGGACAGTGCGCATCTAAGTTTGAGAGACAAACATAATTGAAAAGCAAATGTATTTAATGTTAAGTTGAGCGTGATCATAGAAATTGCTGAAGAAAGACAACACATAATTTAAAAACTGGAAGTGTTTTTTACATTTTGACAAACGCCAGAATTACGCCCACAAACGTAACACTTATTTAATCTTTTAAGTAATATTAATACTGAGATCACAGCCGAGAGAGGTCAAGACTCACCTTTATTGATCAAATAGGCCAGATACTGGCTGGTGGAGGAGTCAGAAGTCTCCGGAACCGTCGTGCATGTATGAAGAGAATGATGAATGCAGAAGAAGCGCGGCAGGTCTGTAAGGATAGAGATATTTGCCTACCCCGTGAGGGACCTGGCGTGAAGATATATACGTGAGTGTGTGTGCGAGATGACGGAGTAAATTTTAATGTAGTCTAATTTATGAAGATATCAAAATGTTCCTTAATTTTTTTATATGCACTTAAGTATTATCCTATAAAAAGCCTAGACGTTTGTAGCTTTGGAACATTCCTCTACCGTCGCTCATTTGTTTGAATTAAATATTGCAGTGTAGGAAAAATATGTTTCAATTTGCTTCTTTGGTGAACAAAGATTCTTCTCAAACGAAACTTAGGATCCATTTGTACTAAATACAGATGTATGTACTTTGAGAACCAGTATTCACATATAAACCCTTTAATACTTGTATCGGGTACTCTTGTGTTTTTCTAACTTGAAACTCCTAATAATAATTCGGACTATTAGGTTGTGTCCGGTGTACGGCAATAGGTACCCTGGCTAATTTATAATAGACATATAACGTAACTGGTGTAACGTTGGATTGTACTATATAGGTACATAATGTATTTGCCTTTTCTCCAGGAATTAGGTACAGGTACGAAATTACATTTTTTTAACAACTGCGTCATACGATTGTTGTTAATATGAAATACTTATTTAATTATTATGTATATTTACGTAAACGTATATATTTGTAAGAGTATAGACTGTTGATAATTTAACGGTGATTTTAACCAAATAACGAGCGGAATATTCCACTCAGTTCGTCACTAATTAGTATCGAATGCATTTGTGCGTGCATTTAATATTCGATATCTACATAACAAATAGCGAAGATTTATGTATTCTTAGATTATATCGGAGGATGATAGGTAACTTATGTTCCTGCGAGCGGCCTACGAGGCGAGGTCAATGGACTTGTTCAGGTTTAGTTGACCATTGTACATGTTACTGGACTGGAGTCATTCATACATTAAACGTGATTGTATCAGACCGTGCGTATAAAATTCTTTGCTCATTTATTGAATAAATCATACAAATTAAAAAGTAAAATAAAACTTGACATGTCCGTTCCTCATACAAATTAAAAAGTAAAATAACACTTGACGTTTCCGTTCCCGCCGTTTTTGACGTTTGTATTAGTGTTTAAACACAGAACTCATACGAATCTAGTATCTCAGTCCCACGAGTTGTGAGGATATAAATCTGCCTCTGTCGTGCATGTTAGTCGTTGAAATGTTTTGGAACGTTTCATTTCACAATAGCTTGATGATTATAAGTTGAGTACCATCATTATCATTAATAACTTAACATTAGAAATTGCTCAGTGATAATGATTTAATAAAATCATATTATTCATCCTTAATACAACATAAAGAAATTAGAAAAGATGTTTTTGAATTCAGGTAATTTTCTCTGTTTGCGAAAGTTAAACATGTGTCTTCTTAATGGACAGTAAATCAAATATAATCAATTACTTTGCACAAGGATGCGATGTTCTAGTATGTACATAAATGACGAACATCTATTATGAGTTCTTAAAGCTCCTTGGAACTTACCTACCAGCCACTAATAAGCTTATGTAATGTGCTAAAACGTGCAAACATTGAAATAGTTCAATAACCTCCAAACCAAATAATCGTTTAGTAGAGAAGTTTTCAAAATCCATTCAATATATATCCTATATGAGCTGAAACACACATCATAAATAAAACAATTTATTAGTTCTCTATTTATTATTTTTGGTTATTCAATTTTAACTACTTCCGAAATATATTAATATTTCTGTGACGTCGCTGGCTTAGAGGAAGTCGATGTTTTTTTTGCATTTGCTGACTGCGAGGCGAATGTTATGCGGCTCATACAGACAAACAAACAAGAAATATTGATATTGTCCATATTTCATAAAATTTTACATTTCTATACAGACGTTTTGTAACGCAAATGTGTAGGTATTGTTCGTGACCAATCATATCAAGTGTTGCCTTTAGTTCTGTGGAGGAGCGGAGGCTGTGTGGTTGACCGCACGTCTCCGTTTCGTTGCGAGGTTCCTTCGACGCTGCTACAACGAACGACGAATGTTATTATTTTTATATAAATCAATGGATTTATTTATAAATCAGTAGCCACTAAGCACGTGCTAGTTTTCAGTTACCAATGACAAAGGAAGACTTAACTGTATTTTTGTCCTTGTCAGTCTGTACCTATATTAAAAATACAACTGAATTATGTATTAACTAAAATTGCATAGGATTGTTGAAATTAAGCCCGGACAGGGATATTTTAAAATGAATACGTTGAGAATTTACAGGGTGTTCCTAAAACAATGGAAAATTAAAAATTCTAGTACTAATTACCTGTTATACATACTTACACTTATAACAGATAAATACATAACACGAATACGATTCTAAATAGACTCATGAACAAAAGTTATTCATTCATTCTTGGACACTAATGATTTTAGTTTTAAATTAGACCAGAATACATAGATAGGAACACGTTATTTAATTGCAACCTAATGAGATTTATTCATAGACTAAACGTTTCCGTATTTACGGAGTCATAGACAAGTAAACACTGTTATCATATCCGGCCGATGTCGATTTAAGACCTTTGACTCATAACACTGCGTGCAGAATATTATTATCGTACACACTATCCTTTCTACTCCTTTAAACGGATTGTACAACAATCCAAAAGCTTTTAATTTTACAGTGTTTCACGGCGTTGTCCATACAGTTGTTATTTTTGCATGTACGGAATTAAAATACTATTTTTTTATGTTGGCAATTCACGCGAATATTAGAACTCGGAAAGGTACTGGAGTTGAAGCAAACAGAGTGATACTTCTTGCTATTAATAATTATAACAAGAAACCTTTTTGGTGTCCCACTGCTAGGCATCGGGTCTCCTCGGGTAATAGAAAGCCTTGAGGTCTAAGCTCTTAAGTACACTATGCTAGCCAAGATTCGATTGGCAGTAGACTTCACATGATGATGAGTGGATTTCCTACCTACCTCTCTGCCTTTAGATTCTCTGTCCACTTCTTTGGGGATTACATGCATGATTTTTACATTATAACATTATTTTTGTGTATGGTTGGGTTGATAAGAAAAAGTATCCAAGTTCTTAAAAATATTCTTTACTGTTGTTAAGAAATGGTGAGTATAATGGCAAAAACATTTTCTGCTAGTTTCGAGATCTCAACATACTAACATATAAGTAAGTTACATTGTGCAACGTACTCGTATGTTTAAAGTATAAAGTTTGCCTTACAAAGTCTATAAACCGAGACAAAGTTCTTACAAGTAATATTTGTCGAATAATAAAGTCAACGGCATTCGCGAATCGCAGCGAACGGAGCATCGCGAGCTTAAGTCGGAACAACCACGACGGGTTGATGTTAACTTTGCAGTGCACGCGCTAAGTAAACTAAGACGAAATATGGCCGTTAGCGCGAAACTCAAACAGTGCGTGTTTGGGCGAAAGGATTTGAGAAACGGGAGATTTTCAGAAATTCACATATGTTTGCATTAGAGATTTTAATTATTGCTGACACAAAACCTGACAAAAAAATTACATAAAAACAAAACCTATTTATGAATCATCATCATCATCATCGGCCTATTGTAGCCCACTGTTGGACATAGGCCTCCCCTGAGGGGTTGTGCCCATAATTGGGGATCGCAAACCTCAGCTTCTCGCACCGCCTACGCTCCAGTCCATAGCTGGCCAGGGCATGTGACTGTCACATCGCGTTTGCCAGCACCGGGTTTAGTCACTTATTACAACATCCTGTATCCGGGCACGGGATCGGGGAATGTATTCTTTCTCCGCCCCGACACGGAGATTGTTTTTATGTGACTATATTAGGTGAGAGTATATTATCCTACTAATTTAAGTAAAGACGTCAATTGATACAAAAACTTACTTTGTTTCTTTTAAATTTTTTGAACTTATTTTTTGCTCCTTTTAAGTAGATAACCAGTGATTGAAAATCTTTTACCTTTAATATTGCAGTGCAACAGTTTATTTCATTGTTTTGTTAAAAAGTTAAAAAGTATGGTGGCTCATCTCTAGAGATATTTTCTAAGTACCTACCTACATATTTGTAAAACTACAGCACTCATTGGCTGTTAAACTAAACCTTTTGCTTTTGACGAACAATATTAAATTTGTTTATACTTGTTTGATGGGTTTTAAATAAAACTTAAAAAACTCATTTTTAGAAATAGGAATAATAATTTAAATTTACCTAATTCGAAAGTCCATTCGTAGGCATAATAATTACAACAACATTAAACAAAACATATATTCAATTAAATTACTTTCTTACATCAATAAATTAAGCGGTGCTTTTTGGCTTGAATTTTTTCTACTCATGATTAAGTTCTTCTTAATCCTTCATGTAATTCAATATTATTCTCATTAAGCATTCGGAGCGCATGTCATAACCGCGTGTGCTAAATACAATGTGAGTTAATAAATGTACGTACTAATATATGTAATTAATCTGTACACCAAATTAAACAGAAATTAAAATATACATATAAAGTTTATGTACAGTACATAGGTACAGTGTTATATTAACTCGTGCGGTCAATTAAACTCGAGGTTGATATGTGGGTATAGGATGCAATTTATTGGGGGCGGTAGAGTGTGATGCATTAAATTCAAATGTGGACGAACTTTAATATGGGTGTGCCAATTTTTCGCGTTTTCCGCCCGCCCACCTGCGTCCGCGCCGCCGCATCGTACGATCGACTATTTATAGAATCAAATGTGGCATTGTTTTATTAGCGGTAGACGTTTAGTGCCAGTACTTTTCCACGCAAAATCGTTAACCCCTGAATGATAAGTGTGAAAGCGGAATCGTGCTTTGTAATGATTACATACAACCACATAAATTACACTGGTCCTGATAAGTGATTTGTCCTCCATCTTGTCGCGTTCCGGTCGCTCTCCAGATATTTCTCTTGGCTTTCAATCATTCACGCTGTACATTACTACTGTTGCGTAATTATTTTCTAAATGTTACCAGACACGTCCAATCTGGATTGAGCTTCGATGATTTTTCGGGAACTTTCCAGAAATTTCCAGAAATAGAAAGTGCCTAGTATATGCATATTAACACGTAAAATTTATGTATAGGTACAACTATACAACTAAGGGGTGAACACAATAGACATTTTCAATATAATCCCAATGTACTCGTAGAGTTAGAATAACAGCATAAAATAAATTTGTTTTTAGAAATAGGTGCTGATTGTTATGTATGAAAGTTGCGTGCGAATAGTTTGTGGTATTTTCTTTTTGTAAATGCAGTTGACAAGTCAAGATCGTAAGCAACTTTATGTGTGGGATATTTTATGTTTAGTTTAAATATAGTGTTGTTTGGCAATGCATATGCGGTCGTGAATGTGAGCGCGGGCGCGTGTGTTACGGGTACCGATGTTGTCGTAGGTATCATGACTTTCTTCGCGTCCGGAGCCCGGGTGCATGCGGCAGTCGAGTCGGGGCCATCCTGGCGCGTACGCTTGTTATCAGCACGAACGCGAGCTGATAACATCTTGTATTTGTTTACATAAATAACATTGTGTTGGACGTGCGTGTTCAGTGTCTGTCATGCTATGGATTTGCGGGTAAGAATATGTCCATTTTTTAAATTTAAACCGATTTTAAAATTCGAATTGTAACATGGCTGTATAAGATATTATGCCGCTGACATTATTTCGAATTTGAATGTAGATCTTATGTTCATATGACGAATGTAGAAGAAGCGCATCAGGTCTGTAAGGGTAGAGAGATTTGGCTCTCGCCCTCTGCTTACCTCGTAAGAAACCTTGTGTGACGATATTGTAATGATAACCTAATGACCTTTATGTTTTTATATTTTAAATAAAGTAAATTATTGCCCGGTTTAGTAAACATTTTTGTGCATTAGAAGTTCTAACTAAATTAACAATTTAATGGTTAATATATTACGAAACAAAACTCAATAAAAGTTTAATTTATCCAACATCGACAAAGCCCACATGCGGGCGGAGCCGGGAGTAGTAACTAGTATTGAATTATGTAGCAAGCTGTATTATGTGGCGTGGCGTCAAATGTATGTACAACTCTATTTGAAACAATGTAGACTAGATAAGTTTGATGTATTCACCTTGTCGTATTGCTTCCAACCTCGCGTACTATATTGGAAATTTTAATGTAGTAATACAAATAAGAAACAATATTACTGCAGTTAATGGATCCTGTATCGTAGCAGGAGTAGTAAGTGCATGGATTGTTTTGTAATTATAGACAAGTTCATATTAGTAAAAAAAAAGTAAATTCACACCTGCAACTTTATGTATGATTACTTACGAAACATTACGAATGTAATCCTCGAAAAGGTAGGCAGAGGAATGTAGAACACTTTCGCGTTTCACTTTCACGTTTCGGCAGTTACGTTTACGTCTCTCTATGGAATAGGTGGTGAGCCTATTGCCATACACCGGGCACATGTCAGACTCAGACCTACGACTAGTCATATTGGTATCTAATAATTAAAGGGTTGAAGATTGTACAATATATGTATATATTTTATGAATCACTTTATGGGTTCTATGTATTTCATTCGTATTTACCAACTGGATGTTTAATTTGAAGTTAGGTAGGTATTTTAGCTCTGGTCGTTCTCCTTGCAAATGAGAGATGCCTGAGGTTTCTCGTTTGTTTACAAGGGAGGGGAAGGAGAGGGGGGAGGGTGGGAATGTAGGTTATTGTGTGTTTGATTTGGCTGACGGAAGTATTAAACAATTTGTGAATCCATGAGATATCGACTATAATTATTATTATCTTGCTATTAAATCCGGTATAAGCTAATCATCTAGCTGTGTTAAGTGTAGTTTTATTGTCAGCGTTCTGTCAAACAGTGGATCCTCTGAACGATTTGTTCATTGCGATATATTTAGGTATTACAGTGCAATAAATAACTGGACAATCATTAAACAATCTATATGGGACGTTTACTGTTGATTTATTGCCTTTATCAATTGCTACATTTCTTTGCGTTCCTCTCATATTTTTAATTTATTATACGGACGTTATATATTTGTTTATTAAATGATAGCAAGCGACACGGTTAAAGAAATAATCAATTTGTGTACATAATGAAACCTTGGAATTTTTCTGATTTCCTTTTTAGGTTAGTATTATTTACTGTTTATTAAAGAACGGATTGTTAGGTAAAGATTGAATGTCTACCTATTTGTTTTAAGGAATATTTACTAAGATTTGGAACTTCATGTGTCAAATTCACGCGTTGCCTTCAAGCAATCTGTACCACCATGTTCCACCCCATGGAATATTAAGTATAAACGCTGTCTTTTTACATTTCATTACATGCATCCTGGGTGTGTTAAGTTACAAGAAAATATGAGCATCGGTAAAAAAAAAATATCAACCTTATATGTATTTACACCCTTTTCATCCGATAAGGGGTGGAATATAAAAAAAGACATTTGTATGTAGTGAGTTCTGGTAGTTAGAGTATAAGTCATAATTCAAATTTTACAGTCAAGATGTAAGCCTGGGATAAGGCCCAGGCGCGTATAAATCAGTTTGGATATTCTTTTTAACTTAGGTACCTCTAGATAAACATGTCAATGATCCCACTTATATCTTTTTAAAATCATCTTTTATTTCAGAACAAAACAATTAATTGGTTTTGTAAAACAATTAACAAAACAATTTAGGTGTACAAAATAAATTGGAATATTGGCAAGCATTGAATTTATAAAAAAACAAATACGAGAACGATCGGTTAAGTAACAAATGCAGAGGTGCTGCCATCTATTTACCAACAACTTTTATTGACAAAACATGTGTTGTTATTCATTTGTCATATTACATAAAGCAGCCGTGTTTTGCTTACACTGAGCTCGGTTTGATTAGTCAAGTTATACGTACATGATTGTAATATTAACGTTATCGTAGTTCCGAGATCCAGTGGGCACTAGGTGCTCGTGGCCCGACCCGACCCGACCCGTTCGCTGCTCAGATCGGATTTCAGCTTGTTATTTTCATGTACACGATAACATCGAGTTGTTCTCGGTGAAAATACACGGGCGAT
>DWDV01003719.1:0-10322 GCA_018245615.1 Mimoniades ocyalus | reverse complement strand
TGATGGCAAGCGTTTTTGCGTTTTCAGCTATTTGTAAACCGCTTGCGTTTAACCGCAGTGCGTTCTCAGCCTTAAGGTTAGATTGTATTAGATATGGGATCATTTACCTTGATAATCTGATTACGAAATTTGACATACATTTTAGTAAAGATAGATATATTACTATAAAATTTGTCATATTCATCAACTGCCTCATCGGTCGTGTTGATTGAAAGGGCGATTGCCGATTGGGAGTGCCTGGGTTCAATTCCCGGGTCGGGCATTTTTTTTTATTTAGATTTTCTAGTAGTGGCTCGGAGTATGGATATGTGCCCGGTGTATGGCAATAGGCTCACCACCTATTCCATAGTAGGACGTAAACGTAAATGGTGAAACGTGGAAGTATTCTACATTCCTCTGCCTACCTCTTCGGGGATACGGGCGTGATGTTACGTGATGTATACTTTTATATTCATCTACATGTTTCACCCTTATATCGTTCCATTGTTGGATACGGGACTCGTCTTAGAACGGTTAAGGCCATATTCTACCACGCTGTCGGCCACTCTTCCCAAATGTGCCTTGGCATATTCTACTTTCACTACAAGATTACATTTATTTGAAACATTTTTATTATTAGGAGTATTTCTTTGTTCTACAGGACATAATAAGTAGGTGGTCTCATGGTCAATATTCGATAGACATATTCTCGATTTGTTCGTATTTGCGTCAATACTAACCGGAGCCACGTGGTGTACTTCACCACCTGGCTCCGGCATATATTTTGGAGCATACTTGCTCCAAACTACTCGCAATAGCGGGTGTGAATTACTGAAAATGTTCCGCGGTAACTCCGTTCAGTAATTTGCAGACATGTTGCGAGAGTTCTTTGAATTTAATTAATTAGGCTCTTATGCGGTTTTCAAATAGTTTTAAGTTACGAAGCTTGAGAATAGGTTAGTAATTTAAATGGAATGTTCCAGATATTATTCGAGTAGGGGCAGATAAGATTTAGAATAAGCCTTATTAAGATAACGAGTGTGAAACCTTGTAACATATTTAAAGCGGCTGAGTGTAATAGACACGGTAAGTGCTGGTAAGATTATTTATTAAGTTTTAACGTAGAGAGCAGAAGGCACTGAATGCCAAATATTTCTATCCTTAAATACATGACTTGCTTCTTCTTGGTTCATGACCTTCTTCTTACGCAGACTGGTTTCCGAACCTGCTTATGACTCCAGCCAGCCAGTATCTGACTTATCCATTTAAGTTAAGTCAGCCTAGTCTTCCTTGCATCCAACGATATTCACATTGTATATCTTTTTTGTTATTCTTTCATCAGCCGTTCACCCTCCATGTCCGAACCAGCGCAGTGATCAACGACGTGTATTTTAAATAATAATAAAAGTGTAACATAACACCAGTCATCCCCGAAGAGGTAAGTAGAGTAGTGTAATACACTCCCACGTTTTGTCCGTTACGTGTTCGTCCCACTACGGAATAGGAGGCGAGCGTATTGCCATATACCGGGTACGTATCCAAACTCCGAGCCACTACGAGAAAATCTAATTTAGTAAAATCCAATAGTTCCCGATCCGCGATTCGAACCCAGGACCTCTAGATCGGCAGTCGCGTTGGCAACACACGCGACCTACCAAGCAGTCAATATGGGTTAAGTGGCTACACTACGCCAGCGGTTCATAACATGTCATATCTCCAAGAGCATATCAAATTCTACCACTAAATACTCCTGTTTGAATTAAATATTTTTCTTATGTTCCGTACTGTAATGTTTAGTGAATACCGGGAAAAAGGCAAACAGCGATGTAGTTTACTCCACATGTGAGGAGATGCATAATATGTGAATAATCTTATTGTGAAGGATTTTACATCATGGTAGATACAGGTGACTAATAGTTTCCGTTATTAATGTCTGACGAGTTACAGTTACAGGTAACCGCAAGATACAGCTAAAAGCATTGTTATCTTTAGTAACATAAATTGGTATGAGTTTTGACACTAGCTTTCCAGAATTTCAAGAACAGATGACAGGTAATAATAAGCTTTTAAAGGCTCAAATTGCACGGAGTTTTCTGAGAAATTTAACAGGAGTTAAGTTCAATTTCTAGGTATTCTATTATATAAGAAGCTTAAATATAGAAAATATAATTCATAATAAGTATATTCACTTTAATAGTAATGATGATCTGTAACTATATACATATTAGTTTTTCGTTGCTCTTTGTCAACCCCATAAGGGACTTAGCGTGAAGATAATGTAATATCAATATAATTTTAATATATATTTCATATAATTTAAGAATTGTAATGGGCCAATATGCATTTGAAAATCAAATTACAAGAAGTCCAATTAACATATTTAAATATGGAGTTCGATCAGAACACTCCTGGCGACAGTGGAGACGAATGACAATGGAACTGTATTAATCATAGCAGATATCAGAACAGTAGATGCGAGCTTTATATGCAGCGAACAGTCCTCTGAAGTAATGAATTGGCTTCGATGTTCCAATCATTGTTTAATCCAATCATTAATCCAATCATTAATCCAATCATTAATGTGTTTCAATAAAATCTTTGAATCCTTGAAATCTATGAATTGTAACTACTTAAAGTTTTTGTTTGATACGTTTCAAACAATTTCGGTCACTTGAATGTTACACCCCACGTGTAAAAATTATTTTTTAATAATTAAAAATAGTATGCCAAGCTATAAAATACAAATTTTGTTTATAAGTTTAATTTCTCTGTAAGTGTATTTATTGTAAATTCTTGCGAGAAATAGTGTCATAAACCGTAAAAAAACGAATTTCACAAAACTGTGTATGTTTACCAGGAAATGTGAAAAAGTACTTGAATCCCGTAAGCAGTTTTATAATTTTAAGCTGTGCTTAAGTGTTACTTTAGCATTCCAAGTTTTTTATCCAATACAAAATGTTATAAACTGAAGTTATAATCTGAACTAATAATAGACATTAATTGAAAACATACATACGATCTTGATTTAGTATTGTTAGAGTTCATATATCTATGTTAGATGTTTTCAGAGTGTTCATAAATATTTTGGACTTACCGCGACCTCTCTACAATCGGCTGGAACTCATGAAAAAGGACCTCGTATAGCTCCGAAACTTATCAGCTCATCCCGAAAAACATACGTGAGCTAAGCTGATTCATATAAAATCATTAAAAGTATCACTTTGTCATAGTATACGATAATATCTATACAAAATAGACGAAGAGAATTATGTAAACAAAATCTCTTGTATGTAATGCTGTCGTCAAAGAGGATTGGGAGAGATTACGATTAAAATTTTCCATAGGCAATGACGCGGAAACCGAAATAAATACGTTCGCGGACGATTTAATCCAGAATAATGCGCATTTATTTGGCTTTCATCGATTTACGTACGTAGGTAACGCTGTATGAGCGAGTGCGCGTGAATTATTTAAACGGAGCAAAGTTATTGGCTATTATTTATAAGAGTTAATCTCGATGGTACGGTATGATTTAAAATTTTTCATGATTAACGGGTGAGTTTAAGTTTTGGGCATATTCTGTTTGTCTTGTTTGTTATCTCCAAGTGCAATAAAGCATGTTATTATTATCACCTATAACTAGAGGTATCACCAACATCAACGCATGTTTTAACATCGATCAGTCAAAAAGCAACTCGTCTATTGGACTATTTGTGTGGATAAGCGCGGCCTGGCTAAGCGCGGCAACATCACCTGCCCGCCTGCAGGCGGAAAAGTCGGCCGTGCAAGAAGCCGCGCTATACAATACCCAACCCGCATTACCAGCGTGGGCATTATGACCAAAGACCTCTCGGGGCAGACTTATGTCCAACAGTAAACTTGGCTGATGATGTAATGTATTTGCTAATGAAACTTTTAGCGTATAAATATCTTCAAACGATGTTAACAATTTATTATCTAATGACCGCATTAAGTTGACTGAATAATGCATACTTTAAGTGGGCGATGAAATGTCAAGAATGATACCAAATGCAATAGGTACATTAGCTAAAGAGAGACCAAGTAACGACGAAGGTGCTTTACAATTGGTAAATATATAGATAAAAAGTACATTAGCTTCAATTCTATGACAAATAATAACCTGTCTAGTTAAGTACAGTTAAGAGCTGTTAATTTATGGATAAAAATGGCAGTTATTATGGATATAATGAAAAATTTCACGATTTCCTAATAGTATAATAAAGACAGTTATTGGTAAATGTTCATTCGTGTTTTTGTATCAGCAGACAAGTAAAAAGATTTCATGGTAAAATTTGGACTGCAAGATGATCACCGTCTTATTTATTTAACTCTGCCGCTTAAAGAAATTTATTATATTAAGCAAACGTAAGTAAGGTGAAAAGCTATAACAAAAAAGTAAAATTTAACGAACCGTATAGGTTTAGTTCCATTTTTGAAATCAACGATAGATATTTACAGCTTTAATATTCAACAAGGTATCCTAAAACTTTTTGAATTATAATAAAGATAATATTTTAAAGTGCTGGTCGATAAGTAAAAAACGTATATGGAAGTGGGGTTACGGTTATTTCGATTTTTACCACAGTAGGATGATTTACAATTTGACCTGACACAGAAAAAAGGAACCGCTACTTAAAATTGCCACCATCTCGTCATCCTGAGCCGTATTTTAAATATTTCTCCTAAATTAAAAACCACCCCGGGTATACAAAATGTAGGATACTTACCAAAATTTTAATTTAAGGCACATTTTATGTTCAATTTCGTTTGGCTATGTAGTTCATTTTAAATCAAGCTTTACTGGTTCTTATTATTGGCTGGTTGGCTTTGAAACCAAAAAGCATCCAAAAATAATATAGATCATGAAAATATAACAGGTGCATATCCGAATTTAAACCATGGACACTAGTATGAAGTTCATCAACACTCAAACCTGTATTGTTCAGTCTACTGAACTATGTAGTAACCGGTACAGGATGCGGTACAATTTGCGTGTTTGAAATTATTTTGTCGTAAAACCATAGATATATCGTATACATAGAGTAGCCGAGCTAAGCTAGAAGTCGTCTCGTCCATAGAGTATTTGTCCAAATTATTGTATCCGTCCATACTTTGCGCATCACCGCTTATACCACGACCACATATACCAAATACATGTTCTTTCTCTTTCTATCAACGCGACATTTTCACTTACGATATATACACGCTTACCTCGCCTATTCTATCTGTATATTATCTCTATGTCTCAAACATGGTTAACGACCGTCGCTGTCAACACACGTCAGTCGGATCGCGGTAATGGAGGACCATTAGGGCTGTCAAAACATCAGTATATACTTCGAGGCTGTTTGTTAGCCATACACATTTGTGTTTAAGTAGGATGTCACTCTGATTACTTAATTATCTTAGCTTACTGATTACTTAATTAACTTAGCTTACTGATCATTTAATTAATTTAGCCGCTACTATTTTTATTTTTAATTATTAATTAAAGTTGCAAACTCTCGCACATGTCGTTGGGGCAGTGTCAACTGAAGTTCGTTGAAACTAACATCAACAGAATGATATTACTACATATTCATAGCAATTATAGTGTTTTATAGGGAATGCTATCTATTGAAATAACATTCAAAACGTAATTTGAAATCAGTCACGTTTACCATGTGATGAATGAATAAAATGAAAATAGTTATTTAATATAATATTTAACTGCAGTGAACAAAACACTTTAACACTTAACAATAAGTAGGTACATTATGTGTTTTCGATTTCATGGATATTTAATCAGGTACTTACAATCAGGTAAGTAGAATCACAACGACCGACATTAATCATATAGACTGCGTTGGGGGTTTGTGTCGTGACACGATAAATGATAATGTTATAAGAATAAATAGAAGAAGGACAGCCAGTCTGTAAAGATAGAAATGTAGTCACTGGGTGCTCTCTGCCTACCCCGTAAGGCGTGATGATATGTATGTATTAGAATAAATATACATAAATAAATATATCTATAAAGCATGATCAAAGCTAAATTACGTAACATCACGCCCGTAATCCCCGAAGCGGTAGGCAGATGAATGTAGAACACTCCCACGTTCCACCAGTTACGTTTTACGTCCTACTATGGAATAGGTGGTGAGCCTATTGCCATATACCGGGCACATATCCAGATTCCGAGCCACTACTATAAAATCTAAATTAGAAAAATTCAGTAGCGCCCGACCCGGGAATTGAACCCAGGACCTCCCAATCGGCAGTCGCACTAGCAACCAACATGACCAACGAGGCAGTCAAGATAAATTACACTAAAGTAATACGAGTTCAATCTTGGAACGGCGAAGGAAATCATTAAGTACACTTGTCCATAGCTTCCTGAAAGGCGTGCTGAGCCTGGCAGACCGCACTTGTCGACCGTGGCAGACTATGGTCTTACCCTTCTCATTCTAAGAGGAAACCGGTGTCCAACTGTGGAACAATAAAAGGGTCGAGGGTGATTATGAACTTAATTGTACATTTACATAATGCGCCGACATATTTGGGACAATGGTTACAATGGCTGCGAACCCCATAAAACCCCTATGAATTCACAATCTGAATCCGGATATGATTATTGGGTAAATACTTCTAAATATTGGTTTATGTAATTCCTGTCTCTTGTTACCACAGCCAATATATTCAAAAACCTAGTTGCGCCTTGACCTGTTAAAAATAAACGTACCATCACACCTGTAATTCCCGAAGAGGTAGGCAACAGAGCCTAGTACACTCCCACGTTTCACCAGTTACTTTTACGTCTCACTAAGGAACAGCTGGAAAGTCTTTTTCCGTACAAAATGTTTTCATGTCTAAGTCCCATTTTTTTAATATACATATTATCAAATTTAACATGTAATAAAATATATTGAACGCATAATAAACGTAAGTAAACGTAAATTAGTTAATTAGACTTGAACATTTTTTTTAAGAGCTTACAATGTTCAGCGCTGTCAATCAACGGGATATTAACAGAGACCCATATACTCGTAAATTCACTCTTTCAAACAGCGTAAATACAGTTGCTTGCTCGTAGACGCTTTTAAATGGATTCATTCCGGGAACAAAGGTACATATACTCGTAATACATTTTTAAAGAATAAAATGTCTGTATTAGTTACATTAACGAGACTAGATCATTTTAAAAGCTGCAGAGCGTCTAAAACATTCAATACATACGAAAACACTGTGCACGTAAATCGTTCCGTTCTCATACAAAACACTCGTTCAAATGCTGTCAGTACGGATCGCTGTCAGCGCTCGTCAGCGGGCCAGTGTCAACAGCGGATCATCGAAGTGCACTCTGTCAGCAAGTGGATTTAACATAACAAGGTCGCTATACGGTATCGGGTATAAACTTGTTTGTTATAACAATTTACGATACACAAACAATCGGAGTTTATTACGAAATTGCCGATTTGCAAAGTGAAACCTGGCTCCGACCATTCATTCATTATTTACCTTTTAATTTGTGAACTATTTTAACCGGTTATAATATGTAACTGGGATGTTAAGCTTAATGAATGAAAAATATTAACATTCTTAAACTTAAACTTTTATTGTATTGTATTGTGTTGACTGCCTCGTTGGTCGTGTTGGTTGCAAGTGCGACTGCCGATCGGGAGGTCCTGGGTTCGATTCCCAGGTCGGACACTACTAAATGTTTCTAATTTAGATTTTCTAGTCGTGGCTCGGAGTCTCACCACCTATTCCATAGTGGGACGTAAATGTAACTGGTGAAACGTGGGAGTGTTCTACATTCATCTGCCTACCTCTTCGGGGATTACAGGCGTTGTGTTACGTTAAACTTGTAGAATTTATGTTAAACGCTGTATTGGAGTGTCAAATAGAGTAATGGAGTGTAATCGTATACCTATGTTATATGAATTACAAATGTAGTATTAGAATGTTACAAATGCGCATAATAAATGGACGAGTAGTTATAATAAGTATGTATTGCCAAATATTATGTTGCCGTAACTATACAATTCAGAAATGAAATGCTAAATAAACTGGAATAATAACTCTATTTCAACGATTTTAATATATCTTTTTAAACTCCTTAAGGCGGACTTATGTCCAACAGTGGACTTAAACATGCCGAAGTTGATAATGAATAATTTTACTTTTAATTCAGTTCAATGATGATAGGATTTCAACTGCTTAAAATCGTTGTCTGAGTTTTTTGTGCTCAGAGGTGACGTATTCGAGGTATTTTGTGACATTCTTATTGTAGGTAGCCACTTTCTAGTAGTTCATTTCGAAAATTGACATAATTTAGTAATGTTTCTACGAATCTACCAGGATTTGCTTAACAGGTGAGGTGGTACACATTGCTAAATATGAGAAGCAAGATGATGAGGAATTTTGACCCGGCTTAGTGTTTAAAATGTTATATATCAAAGTGGATTGAGTAGGATCCGCCTAAGGGCACCTTCTGTGAGGTTTAGACTTTAACTCGAATTGTCGCTGGAAGGGAGACTTTATAGTTATAAACGGCGGGGAACGGGAAAATATCTGAGAAATGCCTGTTTGTTATAAACAATGGAAGTTAGACGGTCTCGGGAAACGATATTTACCTGCTTTTCGTTAAGTTTATACATTTATTTCATAAGTAGAGTACCTAGTTTTGTGTTATAATTTCGGCCAGTTAACCTATAATCAACCAACATCCAATATTCGAAAGGCTGTAGGTAGTAGCTAGGTAATAGGGGGTAAGCCTGTTGCCATACACCGGGCACAAATCCAGACACTGAGCCACTACTGGAAATTTCTGCTAGAAAATGTAAGTTAAGAAAAATCCAGTAGCACCCGATCCGGGATTTAAACCCAGAACCTCTCGATCAGCAGTCACGCTCGCACCCACTCGACCAATCAGATAGTTATACACAAAATATATGTATATAATATTAGGAATATATTCCTACTAATGTTACCTACCTATACTTATATATGTATTCCTTTTGTCAATTTCACAATAGAATTCGAAGTAACCAAATTAAAAGAATAAACGAACATAAGCAAATGTCAGAAACGTTACAAATGTTGTACATTTGCTTGTTATAACGTTATATGTTTTACGACACAATATATTAATGTGGCTCATGTTATCTGCGCGTCAGGCATCGGTATTATTGTCTACAACAATATCCCATTGGCCCGTTTCTAAACAAAACGTTTTTCTACCCTAGCCGTATATTTAGACATGAGGGTTTCTTATTAGAACATTATGTATATTTTCTGGATGCGCTAGTAATGTTTATGTATCTTTAAAGGTTTCAAAGGAAAAGTATATTGATTTTGCTTTCTGGCTAATATAAATTACTGTGAGTTTAGAGTCGTATTTAAAAACGCGAAAACACTTTTTAATGTATGAGTAAGCTTCAAATTCACCCCGTCGCAGAAGTCTAAGATGCATGGAAGGGGATTCCCTAGCGACGGACTTACACAGCTTCTATACCCCCTGCGAATCGTGGGCTATCATTAACTTACGCACTCTGAACAGTTAACTCTTGGCAACCAATTGGCAACAGTTGGCTCTTAGTTATATGGTAACCCAAAAGTCATTAACACGCTAAGAAAAGGTGAGAAACTTATTGCTCAGTAGTGACATCTACATGGCATACTTCTGTGTAAGATTTCAACAATCTCGATATCACGAATCAGGATATTTAAGATACTAAATGCTAAACTTTGCCCTTATTTTTTTTGTACATATATTCGTTTTTGTAAAGGATAAGCCAGGCCTATGTCTAAAGATACATAACAAAATTCCAAATTTCGTTTTTTTAGAAGTGCGTCAATATGAGCGTAAAAAATAATAAAATGTTACTAATATGTACGATATGAGTAAAATTTAATATTACTTACTAAGGAGTCGTATGGCCCTAATAAAGAACACATTTTGTAGCGATTCAATGTGTGTGACGTCACAACATTCTAATATACGAGTATGTACTTCATTGTGAACACTAATAATATCAGTTAAACAAACAATATTATAATATATAAAAGTCAAAGGATCGCCTGTGGCGATTCCTCCCAGGGAATATTTGGACACAGTACAAATATTATATAAACGGTGTACGGGGTGCATGAAAGTATTAGTGTCACATTGTATTGCATTTTTCATATGACTTCCTGCGTTCTTACAATCGTAGAGTTAGCCATTTGTTACACAGAATGATATAGACTCAGAATTTTTTTTTGTTTTTTTGTCTTTTCAGAAATTACGATCTAGCCTGCGAGGCTAATGAGTAATTTAATTCTAACTTAAATTGCTAAAT
>DWDV01003718.1:0-10323 GCA_018245615.1 Mimoniades ocyalus | reverse complement strand
GAGACGGACAGAAAGAGTTACACTTTCGCATTTATATTAGTAGGGATTCATACATATAAGGAAACATGCACATGACAGCACTGTGGTCTGGTTTAAATAATGACATTATTTCAGATGAAACTATTACACACTGGGATTTATATAAATATTATCCACTGGATTTACAATAGCTGTATAACATATATTTATATAAATGATTCTACACTTACAGTAACGACTTAGGGACCATTAGGTCCCTAAATCATTACTGTGTGTTAACCCGAGTGTGTCAATTATTTTATCTTTTTCTGATTTCTTTTTTCTGTGTAATTTACTGCTTACAATAACTTATCATCAACAGTTGACTGATAGATAATTTTACTAAATACAACTGTATGCAGTAAGATGGTAACCATAAATGTCGACATCATTTCTAAACAAATAATTCCAAACACTCCAATAACAACGTCGGACTTCCACTCGTACCGCCCTGAACACGGTTGGCAAACAGTCTTCATAGTCGAGTACGTAACATGTTACGTACCGTGCACGGTATCAGCTCTCTGGGTGACGCAACTCGGCCACAACCTCGGAGTATTTACATTGCCCCCGCGGTTACAGGTCGACTTTGCTATGACAATCGTGTACAATTTGAATAACTACATGGTGCCTATTCAAAAAACATTTATTAAACATTTCAATTTCTAAAGACCTAAACAAAACGTATTAAGTTAAATATATACATATATCGTTGAAGCAATAAAAGTTTGGTTTTTCAAACTTGGAATTGCCCGTAGTAGCTCGGAGTGTGGCGTTTGTGCCCTTCGGGAAAATACGGGTGTGATAATTGACGCTAATACCACGAACAAAATCTTATAATATAAATTGAATTATTACATATTAACAGCAATGTAATGTAAAATTGAACAAGCGCAACAGTTAAGGTTGATTTTTTTAAATAATTTTCATATTTTTTACATACATATATGACAATTTCATATTTTGAAATATTACATGTCATACAAATACTCGTACTGGTGATTGGTTGATGAAATTAAAGGAAAAAAATATGCTATAATTTGTTACTTTTTATTGTTTGTAAGCTAATTAAAGTCAAGTCTAATTTCCTCAATATCTCAATTCCTGAATCTAATCTAGTTTCCTCAATTAATTTTGCTGATATCGATCCTATCTTTGGCATGAATAATACCGGAGTTCGGGTGAACACTCTGAAAATATCATAAGCTCTTCTATCTAAGTAACATACGATTAATTGAAATTCGATATATTTTACCTAACACCTTTTACTAAACAATTTGTTTAATTATTTACTCTCTATTTTAAACTAATAGAGTTATGATGTTTTGATATGTATTAGGAACATATGGCAATCAATATATACAACCTTGCTTGTATTTTTTTAGTTTATTTACTTTTCAATTTTGCTTTTTTGTCTACGTCGACACGTTAAAACGTTTAATTATAGTTACTTCAATTTTAATCCTTAATGGTAAATCTTTTACTGTATTCTATATTCAACAGCAAATAGAATTTTTTTTAAACTACTCACAGAAGCTAAGATTTAAGGACTACAATTGCCTGCTCTGTTCACTTAACGTCTGGTCACAACAATGTTAACACTCCTAGTAAGAGCCACAGAAAGGTGCCTCGCTGCTGGAGATCGACCACCTCACCATTGAAGAAATAAAAGCGCTAATATTCCATATTTAATTTACAATACTATGACTGTAATCCGTCTACATCCAGCATCCCTTTTCAAAGAAGCACTTGAAACATTTTTATAATACGATAACAATTTTTTAACAGTGTACTTAGTAACAGGCCTGCAATCGGTCGACACGAACACATTGCGAGACGGCTGTCGTCATGCACCTTGAACTACGCTGACTTTCAACTGCTGACGTTACACTTCATTAACTTCGAACTACTTCGACAACACAATACAATGGATTACCGGTTATTGTGAGGCCTTTAATAGCTCCCAATGATACGTACTAGTGGAATTTATTATTGTTAGAATTTATATGTAGTTTATTTACCATTGTTGGAATTTATATGTAGGTATATAGGATTCATTGTGAATTTCCAGGCCCTATCATGTTTGGCTTTGTTATTATAATTCTAATAGTAAATTCACTTCATGTTTGAACATGAGGACAGTAAAAGTCATCGTTCCATGATAATAACACTGGCATTTAAAATAAGTAGTTAATATTCATGTGCACTTACCTAAGCAGTCTTTCGTGTCTCTCTCTGTCGTAGGTCGCCGCGGCGAGATAGTCGTCGGCGATGGCATGGTGGAGCGGCGGATGGATAGGGGGCTGGTAGCGCTGCTTCCACAGCAACTCGCTGCTGGCGTAGAGCGAGGGCGCAGGGGGCGGCAGGTGCAACAGGGGCGGGGGCGGGCCACCGCCGTAGCCGTGCGCCATGCCGCGCCACTCCTCCACCGAGCTCGCGGAGCCGCCGGAGCGCACGCCGCTCACGCCCGAGTCGGACCTCTCGTCCGCATCGCGCGCGCACACTATCACACAGTCGTCCTCCTCGGAGGCCACGGCGCTGGCAACACCATCCGCGACCGCACTCACTTCACTCTTCACTTCACCACTACTTTTTGCGCACACCTCCACTTCCGACGTCACTACTTGCTCCTC
Organism: Mimoniades ocyalus; assembly: GCA_018245615.1. Taxonomy (NCBI): domain Eukaryota; kingdom Metazoa; phylum Arthropoda; class Insecta; order Lepidoptera; family Hesperiidae; genus Mimoniades; species Mimoniades ocyalus. The sequence continues at coordinate 7,672 of DWDV01003718.1, read as the reverse complement.
TTTCACGCACTTGTCGATTTCGTCACTGACTTCGACCACATCACCACTCGCACTCACACTCTCCGAAACACCTGGAACAATAAAGAGACTCGCGTTAGACATATTATAGAGCTAAATCTTAAACATTATAGAGACAGGTGCTGTATCATAACTCAGGAGTGGACCTGCCAGTTAAGCTCCCGGTTGTACGCTGTCAAATGGCTGACGTCAGCATGTCGGCCCGCAGACACGTTTGGAATATGGCCAACATTAGCTCATTCACACTACGCCCACTTCAACGCAAAAATGCTTCGGCAGATATGCGAACAAAGTGCCGGATTCAATTAAATCAAGTAGGTATGGAATTCGTTTACATGTATTTGTTTACATCATGAGACGGATAAGTAAAATTAGCACATTGAGAAACGTGCTATATTATTCACCGTTTTAACATATTTTTTGTCAGAACAAATACTCATAGGGTATTAAGCTTTAACAATTTTAAATTCGATTATTATAATAATTATTGCGTCAGACACTTTCACAGGCGCGCACGCCGCCACGAACACTAATAAATCAAGCGGTGGCCTGGGCCGCGTGACACGAATAAGTAATCAAAGTCACGTTTCGTTGCGCAAGGTTTATTACAAGTGTCCCGGACCGGAACAGGAAGATGACATCGCGACGAGATATCGCCGTGTAGGTGGAAGGAGTATGTAGCACGCCACACGTGAATGGCAGCTGGGCGCAGGCCAAGACCCGCCGACATTTGGCGTCGCACCAGAATGGACCGCATTGTAACAAAACTCTTGCAGTTTTGCCATTCGTTTCATCTTAATTCATACCTATTTTTAAAAGCCTTAATATTCTCAACTATTTAATACATCTGAATGTCAGGGCCGAATTTTATTAAAAACTCGATTCAAAAGCGCACAATTTTTAAACGAGTATATCCACAATAAGTGAAGTAGCATTGAGAATGTTTAAGCAAAAACGTTTGAAGAATATTACAACATAATTGAATAAATTACAAAAGAAGGTAGACAATACAGAATTCGACACGAAATCTACACAAAAGAGCAAGCCCGCGTGTCGGGCAAACAACAATGGAATTTTAATGAGACGCTGTTAACGGCAATACCTATTTACATAATCGCACGAATCATTTTATTCATAACAAATAAATACAGCAGAAAGATTAGCGATTTTGTGAATAGAACTTTAGAGCTAATAAATCAGACGACAACTACGGTGACTATACGGCAGATACAGGATGCTCTAAAAGGAAAATAATATGTAATGCTCGACCCTATTCCACGACCCATTCATTTCTGCGGTCACCAGTAAGCCGTCACTAAACCAACCGCACGATAAAATTATACTCCTACGTCAAAGAATGAGTTAGTGTTTCGTTGGAATTCAAATTACAAAAATAAAGTAAATCGTTTTTACAATCATATTGCTGATAGAGCTGATATCAAATTTATTTTGTCGTATTTTAGACAAACATTATCATTAAACTGATGCAACATTTCTTATCTCAAATGATAACATATCGTTATAATACCATAATTTTTTTAAATTTAACAAATACGAGCACGGAACTTTTGATAAATATATTAAATAAACATTAATAGGATGTAAAAAAAGGAGCTGATACAATGGAACAAACCGATCGGAGAACGTTTACAATGGAGCAACAAAGTGACTCGTCGGGGCGATGTGGCGACCTATAGCGCTTGACAGTAGCTGACTGACAAGACAAACGTCGCGGCGGTATCGGTGACAGCCTTTCATTAGGTGGAATGGAGAGGCAAAAAGTCGACGCGCGTCCCACGCAGCGGAGAATCCTGTTTGCTAACTTTGAATTATACATGAAGATGTCGCTGCGTACACAAACTGGCGACTATTATACCAGCCGCTGCAATACACTTAACTTAGAATTTCCTACGTCGATACATAATTGATCGCTTATCCCTCCCTACCTATGTAGTTCTTATTAATAAATACATCTTCGAGGATAATGAATTTTGTATAAATAAAGTAAAGATATAATTATGTGGAAGAGCGGGACATTCTGGCACAAGTATCTAGTTACTTATAACAATGTCTCAACCATGTACTATTAATATGTAACCTTTTAAAAACAATAAATATTCTTATTCTTATTCTTAAACTGAGTATGAACGGATATGAAGCAATGGCATTAAAATTAAATTAGGTAAATGAGCTTTTACGATTTATTGTTTTTTTTTTCAATCCGTCCTTGTTGTTTTATTCAACTAACTGTAAATGGTAACTTTCAGAGAACAGCGCCACCAAAAACATTGAATGCTTCAAACTTTTACAAATTATTTAAATGAGAATATACCTGAGGAGTTCTTGAATATTTTAGAACTAAGGACAAAAGGTCGAAATGATGTCAGTACTTCATAACAAAAAGAGCTAGTATACATATCCCAGCTATAAAATAAAACTATTGAAAAATTGTTGATAATTAAGTTCATAGTTGGTACCTATTATTATAATAGGAAAAAACAAAGATAATTATCCCTAAAAACATCAAATTTAAAGCCACTATAAAGTCCAACTCTAACTGACTCAAAACAACGTCATAATGAGGAAAATATTCTGTATTAAATGAAGGTTATCACAAAACTCAACCTGTTTGTATACTCGACACAGATAAAAATTTCAATGACAATGTGTTTATTAAATGATACAATGGAGCCGCTGTGTGCATTTAATTCAAATTCAAACAAGGCTATTGTAAACGAATGATAATCGAAAGCTCATAAGCTGATAATTGACGCGGTCACAGTGGTTATACGTGGTGCATGTTGAAGCAGCGGCCATCTCGTTAAAGCCAGCAGAGCGTGCCCGCTCGGCCGGCGTGTAATGAAACACTTCCACTCGGACAATAACCGTTAGTTAATAGGACATTTAGCTGTGACAAAGCTTTCTCTGTACACCCATAAAGCAATTATCTCGACATTAAATTGCGTAACACTGCGGTTTAAGTTTATATAGTTTCTATAATTGAATCAACTGGGTAAACGTTTTCTAAGAACCGCAGTTAATGCGCCTACTTTCTAATACAATATCGAAATGATTTATGATTTCGATTGTAACATTATTACGCCTTTATATCTTTATTTCTACATACTTGCTTGTATTTAAAAGAAAAAGAGCATCTCGTGACCGAGTGATGCATCGGATGTCGTGACTGGTTGGGAATGCACTACATAGAATAGTACTTGCGGGTTAAGTATTTCAGATATCATGAGTTCACGATGGGCGCACCGCGTGCAGCAAATTGCGCAATGCATTATTTACTGATTGAAAGCGCCTGCCCGGCAATCTTCCTCGCATCTCACGACATGCACCCATGCTTCGTGACTAACATTGCCAGAATCGAACAAATTTCTCGGCTTCCCGATATATTCAACTGTTTAAACGCTTTCAGTTTCTCATCAGATGTACCTATATAATTCTAAATATTGTCGTAAAGTATAAAACAAAAAGCCATGAAGTTTTTTTATAAATATGACATTATACCATGAACGTATAACATAAGTAAGAATTGAGATTTGGTATTCTCACAGCTCAAGTTTCTGTACTAGACACGTTCACCATTTTCGAATGTAGACAAAATGGCGGCCAATGCTTATGTATAACGTGAACTAAACGCGGCAGTGCCACACAAGGAGCTGAACACAATGAAAGGTCAACCAGACATAAATTAGTCTTGGGACTTAATTAGTCGGTTTCATCGTTTAATCAGTTACTATTATGTACCGGACGTTGGCATTATAAAGTCTTGGGTGACTTGATTCTTGATGTACACGACATTCCCATCTTACTGTTAACAGGATATAAATAACACAATATTTTATACGTAAATTATTTGTTGTAATGTAAAGTCACAATTATATCGGCAATATTTGCTTGGTATCGCATTTGTTATTTTGTATAGCTCTAATACACCTATCTGTGAGATTACATTATGGCATACATAAATGCGTTATTGTTTTAAAAGTGGCTAATTACGTGTAACGAAATGGTATCACTCAATGATGTAGCGTCTAATCGTAACTAACAATGACTAATCACAAACAATTGGAACGCAATGGGTCAGTGAAAGCACAATAAACAATAAGAGAGTCGATAAGACATGCGATAAGGTTAATTACTTTAGCTATTAAATTTATTTTAGCTATTAAATATTCATATAGATACAGATATTCTGTATATGTATAATATGTTCCTAATGATAATGGTGTCGTCCAAAGTTCAGGTCTTCTATAGAACGTGTAGCAGATCTCGATCTGAATGATTTGAAAGAAGAAGTAAAAAAATGTTAACAAAACGGAATGGTCATCATGGACATTTATAACACAATTTTGATATATTTAATCCATATGATACAATAATCTAATATTCAATGGAATTATAACGAAATTGTTTTCTTGTGATGGTCATTATTGGGTTTTATATCATAACTATTATCAGATCAGCTTTCACAGTTCGTGTCTAGCGTCTGTTCCGATCAAGCAATATCAACGTGGCAGACTCACGTAACTCCACCGCAATGCACAGTTTAACACAACCTGCCGCATAAGAAATGTAAAAAATATGAGTAATTCAGTAGAATACTTCTTTCTCTAACTAAATAATTCACACGAAGCCACGTTTCACAGCGAGTGACACTTCGAACCGATTATATGCACCATTTACAAATACGAAAGTAATAGTACTCTACGTAGGTACATTGTATATTGAAATTTATTATAAATGATAATTCAAAAAATTCGTTCCATTATGTACCCGCCTACGTAATGATTACACAAATGGTTTAAACGTCAACGATTAGATAACCGTATAATGAAATAGTCCATACCGGCGGAAGTATAAATATAACACACTTATAGTACTCACTCTTCAATTAATTTAAAGTAAATTTGTTCCTGGTTTCCAGAAAAAAAATTTCTTCGTCACTGAGTGCACTAGTGATTATCACCCAAATGTACAAGTCACTAACACAATTTCCGAATTGAGGATGCCCGACGACCGTTGAAGATTTAAAAGCAATCCAATTACGTCCTTGAAAGCGGTTAGTAAGTCGAATGAAAGCAGCCAGGCGTTCACCTGCACAAACACACACACACACACCACAGCAGAGGGCTATGCTATTACGTATATAAGTTATAATATGCACGACTACGTTAAAGTGATTCGTTTCGAGCGGCTGTAGCACTGACGTGCAAAAGCCCCGATGGCGCACAAAGAACTGAAACGCGGGGAAGTGGTAACCGGTGGCGCGGGGAGCGGCGGGGACCTATCCGCGCTAGTCTCACGGCGGCGACGTAGCAGGCAACGTAGCAACAAGTGAACGGCAGTGCGGGTGTGAGGCGGGCAGGAGACGAGGGATGGAAACGGGGAGGCTCCCTCCGCGCATGCAAAGAACGCGCACCTGACGGCGATGCATGGAGCACCCATCCATCCACTAGCCACCCACTAGGCGACTCACTATGTACCACATAATCGGAACGGAAGGGCAAATGTCGATAATCACTTGGTGTACTCATGCAACAACAACATCGTTATGACGGACCGATCCGTTGTTAAGTGTTAACAAAAATTTGGATGTGATAAAATTTCATTACACGTTTTCGTTTACAAGTCGCACGAATGTTAAAGCAACAGCATGATTTAATACACTCAAAAATATTACCACGTTGACGGTCGGCAGAAAAAAATCCCCCACGTAGATATAAAAAATAAATATCGACCGTCTGTGTGAATGACTGGCGATAAAAAATAGATGAAGTTTTTTGAGCTCGTTCCGCGAACTGATGGTTGTTAATATTTATGAAACACGAAATTCTTTTAGCTCATATATTACTATATACACGCAGCGGGTATAATACATTATTGTTAATATTATAAATAAGGGAAACCTTGATTATGTGTTCGGAATGAATCAAAACATATATTTGGGGCTAAATATACCGTGTTTGAAGGTTTTACAATTACAATAAACAATATAAATATAATAATAAAATCAGAGCAAGAATGTTTTGCTTAATACAGTTGAAAACAAACGCATAACTACGAATATTTTGAACATTTTATTGCAACAAATCATTCTTTGCAAAGCATTATACACATCCTTGTCAATATAGTTATTTCTGCCATTAAAGAGCAATATTATAGTCGTGATTGTGACACACAGATTTACAAATAACTAGCCTGGAAAGTGTACGGGGAAAAAGCATATAAAATTGATTTCAAGAATGTAAATGAGATTGGATGGGAGTAGGTAACATTTATCAAATCGAGGTCTCCACATCAGTGGTATTCTCGTTAGCCGCGTCTGTAATACAAGAAAATGAGACCGCAGAGTCCGTGTGAACTGCTGGCTATTTATAGTCGATGTAATTTAGTAGAACATAAACAAATATCGATCGTTGACCAACATACCGGAGCGTTTAACAACGCGCTAACAATTTGGCACACTGCCAACTATTCCGTGACAATACATACGAGCTCTGTTTGGTGTTATTTTCTAAATGGCTATAATATATAATGTGTATACATGGGTACCTATTATTAAATTACATAATTAAATTTAAAAAAAAAAAATTTGGTTTTATGTTAATGTCACACAGTAACCGCCTTCTGTTTAAAGATTGAATTTAAAAACAGTACAACTACCATATTTCAGCCAGCTATTTAAGAACAATTTGGAACATGGCCACAAAAAAAATCTTAAAAAAAATATAACACAATCAAACCGTACAATAATTGAGTAGTAATGAATAACGAAATGTCACTGTGTAATAATTAAGTCTTAATTAACTATGAAAGTTTATTCTTTACTACTGAATAGTCATTTCCACAGCAAAGTAGTAAATTGTACGTACCCTTGAAACACGAGAAAGTGGTTCAATATACGGCGACGCGTGACGAAAATATCTTGCTTGACATTTGTTTCAACACATAGTAAATAAAGCCTCCTCGATAATGTCGACGATGGGTCTCGCCCAGCGTGATATTCGGTTCGCGTGATCACTCATGGGTGGCGACGGACAAGTAAAAATTAATTAAGTTTTTTACATTGTTTCACTTGTGCTTCGGCATTGTGAATTTTTATCGCGGTGCTATGCGGGTGAGCGGATACGTGGGCGAATTGACAGGTGAACCTGTTCGCAAAAACCAAGCGGCGAGGAGGTCGCGTTTCTACATTGGTCCTGCGCTAATCACTTTAGCGGTAACGCGTGAATGCTTAATATGTATTTCGTAATTCACACGTAGGTATCAACAAAGCATTGATAAACCCGTCTTTTTTATATTATAAATTTTGTTCGGCGCGGATGTGTGACTCATGATTAGTTAATGGCACTTTAATGTGTTTCGTTCCATGTAGGTATATCTATTCAAATGTATATATACGATAAAAATGCCGCCTTAAAAACGTCTAGAACGCATTACAAATAATAATACTACTATACGACGAGCTCATGTGACTTTAGCCACGATAAAAGCGATAAATATGAATTCCTGTTACAATCCGCGCCGACTAAAAATAGGTGCTTTATCACGCAATGTATTCTGTACGCGGCAGATACGTGGCATATCACACACAGCGCTGCGTTGATTCGTTGATAGGAAACACAAACACCACAGTCGA
>DWDV01003717.1:0-10326 GCA_018245615.1 Mimoniades ocyalus | reverse complement strand
TTGGAAGTGTATTTGAATGTTTGAAAAACGGACGACGGTTAAATTATTTGTATATCGTTTATACAAAAATATTAAAATAGTGGAAAAAAAAATGGAAGGTGGGCAATGGTAGGAAGGCAAAAATTTGGGGTCATAGGCATTCTTGATGCCAAATCTAAAAAAATACAAAAAAAAAAATCATCAAAGAAATTGATTTTTTTTTCTGGATCGCTGGATATATCGCACTCTTTTTGCCTATGATATCCTCAGGCCTACGAAATATACACAAAAAAATTGATAAAAATCGGTTAAGTGTTTTCGGAGAAGTTGGTCCACTAACACTGTGACACGAAATTGTTATACCTATATTAGATTTAATTTTAAATTAATTCGTATTTCTGTGTCAATTGAAAGCCCATTTAATATACAAGATATTCGCTGAAGGCTTACTTTTCGCAATCGTCTTCTTTCACGCAGTGTCGCTGCTTTTCGGCGGTCCACCGCTGCTGTTTTTCTTTTACAGGCTTTACAAGCCCAAGCCAAGCATCTTCTACTTGGGCCTAAAACGTGCTGTACGTGGTCATCTTCCTCTTTCTCGTTCCCACTTTCTTGAATTTCAATTTTCTTAACCTCCTTCACTGCACAACAATTTTTTTCATTCAACTGCAATCTGTCATCATTAGGTTTTTGATATTCGAATCCTTTATAATTAAAATCGTACGTTGAACCATAACTCATTATAAAAATATCACTTTGTCATTGAACTTTTATTAAGCAACTCGTGATTTCGCGCCTTTTCCCTTTTATACTTAACAGATCACAAAAATGGCGGATAATATTTAAAAAAGGGCGCCCGCGTTTCGCGCCCTATTTCGTTTTTTTTTTCAAGCGCCGCGCGCCGCGACAAACACGACACTGAATTCAGCCGAGGGGTGATTCTCAAGTCGAGATTTACAAAATATGTTCTCTATTAATAAACTGTCTAGCTGTGTGCGGCTAACATCGTTGAGAGATGCCAATTTATTAGTGTTTGGATTGAAATTGATGCGCACCATATTTTTCCGTTAAATTTGTTACGATGAAAGCGTCCGGACGTTTTTATTCATTCCCCTCATTTACGTGTTGAGTATCGATTTTTAATGTCCTCTTTAAGAGGTGACAAGCTATTTTATTTATAAGCAAACAGGCCAAGGGCTAAGTTTTATAATTTTTTTCAATAATTTTTTTATTAAGAAATATCACTAGGATCTTGAATCATCTTAATCTTGAATATATGTAAAACTTCAGGTTATGTATACAACTGTATATAGAGTTATGTTTATTTTATATGACATATGTATTTAAGCATTAAATATCAGAAGAAAGAACTCGATTTTTTAAAATTAGAATGTAGTACGGCTTGTTAAATATGCTATAAAAGGTTGGAAAAAGACTTTTTTACTCGTCCAAGTAAATGTCAAATAGATAATACAGGTAGAGATAATAGCTACTCGTTATACGTTTTCTCTGTTGGTCCGATATGTAGAACATTGGGTGCAAGGACTGACATATAGAGGATCTTAAGACCCTGTAAAGATAAAATTATGCATTTAATTACTTACAAAACGATGATGTAAAACATTGAGTAGGTACTTTGATATAAAATATTTTTTTCAAATATGAAGACCTAGACTACGACTGAGAGTTATCAAATCTGCAAATATTTCTTCCTATAAACGACAATACCTGTATTAATTTGTTTATTGATATTATTCTGGCTGGCTGATCGCGTTATAGCACAATCGCCTGGACAGGGCCGAATGCCTTGGCCGCGCACGGGTAGCAGCGTAAGCTGTGCAGGAAGCCGTGCTCGGCGATCCCTAACCTGCATACTAAGCTTGGAGATTGTGGGCAGAATCCCTCAAAGAAGGCCTGTGTCCAGCAGTGGGCTTAAACAGGCTGATGATGATGACGATATTATCAGATATAAGGTATTCAGAACCCAGAGTCCTATAATCGCCTGACTAGGATAAAATAAGGAGAAATTGGTGCTAGCCGGTATCGTCAGCGGATGTGTCCGCTAAAAGAACATTTTTGACTCTCAATGTGCGCTATGTAGGTATGTACACATTATATGCTGGACAAATCTAAGTTTTAGCAGTCATTTTTAAAAAGGAATTGCATGTACTAAAGGCTTTTTAACGATATGGCTACTAAATAACATTTACATATAGGTACATATATGACGGTGATTCTCGAGATATTTTACCAAGGGGTCTTTCAAATAGGCCGGCTAGTCTGCGCGCTGTGTAGATTATGATCGTATTAAAAATATCACTTTAGCACATTTCAATGAAGTGTATTTTTACATTTCCATTGTTTTGTGATGGCACTCGAGTATTTTATGATCTTAAAACAATTAATATGCATAAACAGACTTTATTTAAATGTGCTAAAAACTATTTTTAAATACGATCATAATCTGTTCTGCTGTCTAAGCCGGTGTATTTGAAAGGACCCTGCGCAAGCCACAATTGGCATTGTGTAAAAACGTAATTCACACCAGACTAGCCTATTGTCTGGCCGAGCCATCAATGGTTAATCAACTTAAGTTTTAAGCTTAAGATTTGGCGTTCGGTTCCAGCTGAAGAACAATATTTTTGTCTCGAAATTCAATTTTGTCCTGTGTTTGGATATTAATTTATCTATATGTATAAGTATGCATGTACTTGTGTACATACATATATAAGATATCGGCTGTCTGCTTACAATAGCACATGCTCTGCCTAGTTTGGGAATACATCGACGTGTGACTTTTTGTGTACATAGGTTAGTAAAATACTACAATTAAATGTTTCCGTAATACACAGTGTACTGTCTCGTTGGTCTAATAGTTGTTGTAAGCGCGATTCTTGAGCAAGACGTCCTGGGTTCGATCCTTGAGTAGAACAAAGTACCAATGGGTCTTTATAATTTGATATACCCTGTAGCAGTCCTCAGCCTACACTCCTCTACCTACCTCTTTGCGGATTACTGGTGTGCAGTTACGTAATAAAGAAAGAACAGGCTACAATAATGAGATAAATGTATAAGCGGGAAGTATTATTATTACCATACCATATTAGTTTGTAAGGGTTTCTCTAAGTGATTGTCGTAGTTGAGCGTAGTGGTCAGCTGATTGGAACCCGTACCCAGCGGTGGGATATGCGTGGGCTTCGAGAGAATTGTAACCATTAGCGCTAGCGAGTAGTGGTATAGTATAAAAACAGGTGTGGGGGAGTTCGCGCGCGCGCGCTGCCGCCTTAGAGAGGGACGGAGAGAGGTTGCGGGGAACAGCAGTGGCGTGGAGTCGATTTATATATCTTGTTATTTTAGCGGTGTTTGTATATTGACCTCATTTTTTCTTATTTTCACGTTCTCTTTTAAAGACTATTACTTTTCTTATTGTTTAATTTCTCGTTGGTCCAGTTGGTGGTTTGCACGCGCGAATGCTGAGCAAGAAGTCTTGCCTCGAATCGTACAAGGTGCGATTAAGTTTTTCTAACCTGAAATTACCAGTAATACTCGTAACACGTATAATATAACTGGTGACAAGTGAGTCTAATAAGCTGTTCTACCTATCCCTTCGAGGAAATACAGGTGGGATGTTATGTTCTTTGTAATATTAAGAAACTTTTTCCAATTCCGCAAACTCTTAGTTGGCTAGCGAAGATAATTATTAACTTATGCTTTCACTTTAAAAAGACACCCATATTAAAATAAAGAACAAATCACCTGTTGATGATGTTTTTCCGATAATTGACGATGTTATTGCTCAAAAACAATCTCGTCTTACATAAGTATGTACCAGTGCTCTGATTTCTTAGTTTCCTGTGATTCGTTTGGCACGATAAAAAATATTTTAACAGTATCCAATATTTTTATTCTCGCAAAATTGAATCACACGAATGTTAAGCGCATGTCGGCTCCACGACCGCCCCCGCTCTGTAGCACAACATCCCACAAACCGGGGTGTGATCCGCAAGAAGGACACTCGCGCTATAAAATTAACAAATAAAATATTGCACAGGAAAAACCGAACCCTTGCGAATCGTAAAACGATAAAAATTGCGCGAATTCATATTGTCCGTCGTTTGTCTGTGTGTTTCGCAAAAAATCGCAGCCCAGTCACACGGAATACCGCGGTGAGTAACGATTTTTCGCATTCCTATTTTAAGTTTGACATTTCCGTCTATTTTTACAGAATTGATCTTGGCATTTTCGTTGCATTTTTTTTAAATGTAGTGTTGGTGGTGTGTGTCGTGGTTTTTTTTGTGTTCTTGAGTTATATATCTATTATCCAGCTAGAATTTTTAAAGTAAATTTTCGATTCAATTTTACAAAATATATACCTATATAATTATTTCACATATAAAACTAAAGGAATGTGTTATTATTGGTTAATGTTGAATGATTATGATCCAAAAAGGGGTATTAAAAACTGGATATTATTTATCACAAATCGTAGATGCTGTGACCTATTTCCGTGACATTTACCTAGTAATGGTTGGAGCGACCTAGGTCATTGAGAATCTGATCTAGGGAAATGGCTTGTTGCGATATATTATTATATATGTACATAATTAATCAAAGATTGAAAATTGAAACTTAATTTACAAATCTCATACTGATAATTTTTCGATCAGTGTTTTGCCTATGGCGTAGAATCTGTGCATTGTAAATAAATGTATATAACAATGTTGAGTTCCATATTGGAGTTTGACATTCTTTGTAATATTGTTCTTCTTTGTAATTGTGTGGACTAATAATTTTCTATACGATTCCCAACCTAGGATAATCATTAGCAATGTCTACATAATACTTTTTAAAAGGGCATTAAAAAAGATAATTAGTGAATTAATAAATAACACTAAGCAAAAGATTAAGAAGATTTAAGGGTTTGATTAAATTTATTTAATTAAAACTTTAACTGAAAATTATGATTTGTAATAAAACCCTGTGGTATTTCACAAAATAATTATTTGCAAAAATGTATTGGCTATTTATTAAACAATTTGAGCAGTATCAGATAATACTAACTTACTCAGGCTAAATGCAAGTATTTTCTTAACTATTCTCAGCAACTATCGCGGCATTCTATTAAAGGACGTAACATCATGCCTATAATCCCCGAAGAAGTAGGCAGAGAAGTAAAGTACACTCCTCTGTTTCACCAGTTACGTTTACGTTCCAGTATGGAATGTGGGGTGAGCCTGTTGTAATACTCCAGCCCCATATTCAAACTCCGAGCCACTACTACGAAGTTTAAATTAGAAAAATTTTAATTAGAAAAATCCAGTAATCCCCACCCTGGATTCGCACCCAGGACCTCCCGATCGGCAGTTGCGTTTGCAACCAACGAGGCAGTCATTCTATTACAAACTATGATAAAGCCATACCTACGTACTATCTAACATTATCATTAAACTCTTACCGGCTCAGTGATGGACGCAGGTTAGCTATTAGTTCAAGAAGGGTTAAGACCATCGTGAGTGAAGCTGGTCAAGTGCCAGCGGGAACCTGTCATGTGTGCGTAACTCAGCTCCGTCTCTCTCACTCTCTGCCTCTCTACGGTGTGCGGCTTTCACATAGATACCGTTTCGGCAAGTGATATTCAATCTTTAAAACGCAAATACTTTTGTAAAGAAAATGTAGCCCGCTAAAATTTATATCCGGGAATGAGGAGGCGGCTGAATTATATGCCCCTGCACCACGGCTGACAATATCAATGGCATCCGATGGAATAATCTGTACACGGAAGCAGCTGAAGCGTACAAGTGCATGTCGTCCAGAGTGACCAAAGTTGTAATCTAAGCCAGTCTCAATTAGCTACGACTTTAGACTACTTGAGAGTTTGAATGAAAAGTGAAAAATATTTTTTAATAGCTACCAAGTCAAAACCTACTCTTACAAAACAAAATTTACACTTAAAGTATACAGGAGAACAATGGCACGTAGAGGTAAAAACATTCGCCATTAAAGCCCTAGGGTATCATTACTTTTAAATTCGCTTTTTTTTCTATTATCAGAACGTACATAATAAATCTTATAGTATGTATTATCATTAAAGCTAACAATCGAAATCAACGCAACGGTTGCGAGGCTTATTTTTTATATTATTGTTACAATATATTCGTCTGGAAGTACCTACAACTGTTATCCGAGATGGAGTACTGTTAACAATGTTATCCAAAAGGGAGAACGCTTCACGTAATTGAATCCCGAATGGAGTGTAGGCGCACCCGATCGGCTGTACGATTCCTCGCAACACAATAAGTGTTCCAAAATGAAGTCTAGGTACTAATCGTATATGTATACAAGAAATCTAATTTTCTGAATCGTATCTTTAAAAAAAAAATACAGTACATTTGCAACGATATCAGCTAAAATCATAATGTTCATTGTAACTCTTTTAAATTGGCTTATAGTACCTAGATATAATTATACACAACGAAAAACGATAACGACATTGAAATTAATAAACATAACGCTAAAAGGAAACTTAAAAGGGATTTCAGATATTAAAAGTCGGAAGTGTTATCATACACACATATAATGTGTATGTACACACATATAAATATACGTACGTAACGCGGACGCCGCAGCTTCGTGCGACAATGGCGAAGTTTCCGACAATAACGTTCCTAACCTAAGTAAAATAGACGTCAAGCCAAATTCACATCATATGTATATTTTTCTATCAACCGCAAATCAGTTAGCTTTTACACCAAAATGATGATAACTCCACACATGGTAATGTCATTTTCATAATGTAAACTTGCTTACGCATGTCACCCGTTCATGTTTCTGTATAGCGCGGACATGCTCACCTACACGCCGCCGGCATGGCACGCGTTGGTAGCAGAATCGCAGAGAAAGCCCTTCGAGCTATCGTGGGGGCGGGCTGCTATGTTAGGAGCGCGACCTTAAAATGGAGCCTCTGGATGAGTTTGTGGCCCGGTTGGTAAGACGTATAGACACCCGACCCGACAACGGGCTACATGCTCATATCAGGGGCTTTCCGCCTCTACACGCTTGTCTCCCTGATGGCCGCTCGCTTCCGCGGGACCTCGATGGGATCATAGCCCCAGGTCGGCCATTGACGACGACGGCATCGATACCGCCTTTGGCGGAATGAAATTACCGGGGTGCAGGTGACCCCCTGAGTCTGCCCGAGTAAAGAGGGAATCTTGGAACCCCAAATTCTCGTACCCATGTGGCATAGTTCGCTGTGGATATGAACGACACTATTTGGTTGGTTTTTATCTCCCCTGGTGGAGACAGCGTAGATAATATATATGTGTGAGGTGGGATGGAATGTAGCCACATGTTGTCTCCTTTAAATTCAAGAAAATCATGTCTGAAAACATTTGTATTATGATTACCAAAACATAGGTACAGTGATTCAGAATACATGTGCTGCCATCTATTGCCATACATAGGGAACAGTCGAAGTGGCTCTCATCGTTTTTGAGTTCTTCATGCATGTCAATAGTCATTGAGATCGGACGATTCTTGCAAGTACCAACACTTTGCGGGAGTGTTGGCGCGACTCTCGCGACACTCAACAATGCTTCGTAATGGTGTCAGTGGCTTTGAATTCACGATATCAGTACTTCTAAGGTCAGTGTACATTTGTGCTACGTATTTCCATACTAAATTTATAAATAGCCAAGAAAATCTGTTTTTTTTATCTTCGCATAAAATCGCTGAATCGTTTTCTATTAATTTGATTACATTAATATTTTGAACCTTCGAAGTAAGACTAGGTTAGTTAGAAGACTCTAAATCCTGTTCCAAAAGACTATGAATTGGGGTAAAATCATATAAGACAGATAAGGTTCTACAGTACGTTTGTCAATACCTATGCGGTTATCTCTCCTGAACCCTTTTACTCTAAGAGTTATTGGCCCTTCGGTAGATACCACCTGCCTATCGATACTTCTACGAGCGAATCCTTTGGGTTATGTTGACGACATTAATAGTTTGTGAAATGGTCTGCTTTCGGATGCTATACCTACTTCAGTTCAGCTCGTCCCCTAGCGCACCGAGCGACTTGGAACTAGTCTGTCTGCAAGTTTTAACGTCTCAGCTCCATATGTCACCTACTAGTGTTATATGAAACACAAAATGAATTTGTATTGATTAATACAAGTTCATTAACGGATACAGAAATCTCGGAACTTCTTTTTAAGAATTGTGCATATGGGTGTGTGAAATTTAGTATAGTTAGTTAATAAAGTTGTTTATAAAGTATGTACACGTAATAATCTAAGGTCAAAAATTTACATAGACCAGAAATGTGTATAGGTGTACTCTTTGATATAAGAACGTTTATATTTGGCATTAAATCAATTACGGTCGAATTTTGACCGCTACGGCACCAACCGCTACCGCCACAAGTTAAAATGTCTTAAAGGTAAACCCGGGGGTTGGTGACCATTGGTTATAGCATCATCCAGTGATCTACGGCATAGGTCGCTCGTAGCTTCAATCTGCAGAATCGACGGAATCCATCGCGGTCAGCTGTTTCATGCGTGACCGCTGGTGGTCAAATTTGATTATTTTAATTGTGCGTACGATGGCACGTCTTAGGAGGAAACGGAAGGATCGAATTTCAACGTACCGATTACATGAATTTTGTGAACTTAGATTGAGTGAAATGTAAACCCTTAATTAATAGTTTCTTGAGTGTATTATCTGTTGTATATCTTTCAATTAATGATCAGTCGCTGTAACTGTGGAGAAAATTATCGTAAGGAGACGAATTAGAACTCGATACTCGATAGTATTTTTTAATGCGTGTAAGCTCAGAACTCTGCCCACAAGTTCGTCCAGCGAAGTAAACTATGCATTAGTTTTTTTTTTCCTTAAAATAGACATTATATAACAATGGATTTTTTTGCGTGTTACGGATTAAATTTTATCGAAACACTAGTTAATCGTGTAATAAAAACGGCGGAAGAGTATGAGGGGTAGATGTTGAAGCGTTCCGTTTAAATTCACAAGAAAAATAAAAGGAATAAAGTGTGGCAATGTTTATCAAAGTGTACCACTCTATCTATGTGTCAGCTGCTCGCGATCTGGCAAAAGTGAACGACTGGCAACAATGTTATAACATTAAAAGTTTCACGAACTCAATAGACTTGGCTCCGAGCGCAGTTTCCAGCCAGTGCTTACTAAGCACACTAAAATAATAATGCACACGGACAACGGACAATGTTGCCAGAACAATCATTGTTGATTGGTTTTTGTATATTTGTTTGAAATACATTTTGTACTCAATTGTGTGCCATTTTAGACATATGTATGTATGTAGTCATCCATCCTCATCATACATAAAGAGGATGGTATACATTATACATAATCCTCGTTTTCCATATGTATATAATATCATTATATGTACCTACATACAAGAAGGATATCTTTTACTGCTGGTTTGCAGAATAAGGTTTAAAATTAATAAAAAAAGCTTAAATTAAACTAAAAGATGGGTTTGCTAAATGTAGATCGTGATGTTATTACGAGTAACAAAGAAACTTACAGGCCTTGAATATATATACGAGTAGAACTGAATAGTCTCGTACATCGACTGTCCCACCACCACATTTATGCAAATAAAGTATTTCTATTTCTATTTGTATTAAGTGAAACCACCGATATCGGTATCCATATTACACTTTCCAAGGTATAGAAAAACTATGAATACTTCAATGTTTTTTGTTTGTACTCATGTACTTGATGGTAGGAAAGTTTAAAAAAAATCATCATATAAATATTGGATTTGTGTTTTTGCAAAAATATAATATTTATTTGTTACGTATCTTATAAAAAAACAAACCATAGATAATAGTAGGTACCTATAACTGCCACTCTATAATAACAAATGATTCTAGATTGCTGTTCGGTGAATGAAACTCACTGTATCCATCATTCATTCGTTCATTCATCTGATCATTCATAATTTATGTTGCTAAGAATGAATGTCGTTTTTGCCAGTCAATGGAAGTGGAGTGAGCTTGTAACGAATTTGTAATTAAGTTGCTATTTCTGTTCATTCACTGTACGAGCAGTTGTATTTATAAAATTATTTTAAATTACTTTTGATTATATAATTCAATTCTTATATAGTTATTGGTTTTTTTAACTTGTATTACCCTTAAATAATAGGTATCTGACTTAATTATTTATTTTCCGACCTTTTTATGGTTCCATTGTTGGAACAGGGGTCTTCTCTAGAATGAGACCTAAGAATACGTAACTTCACGCCTGTAATTCCCGAAGAGGTAGGCAGAGGAATGCAGAACACTCCCACGTTTCACCGGTTAC
>DWDV01003716.1:0-10329 GCA_018245615.1 Mimoniades ocyalus | reverse complement strand
CTGGTTTCGGAGACTTCTAACGTCCCCGTCACATAATACCTTATTTATTTGATCTAGATAGGTGAATCTTGGTCTCCCTCGGCATCTGCGTCCGTCGACATTCGATACCTATCCTCTTAAGAGAAATGAAAGGTTTTTAAATATTAAAACACTTTCAGCCGTCACTCGGCTGTAAGTAATGAGACTCCAAATTATAAAACAAAAGCACAGTAAATCCTTTAAATCCCGTTAAGTATCCAAGTATCCAGTTAAGTATCCAAGAATCCAAGTAAATCCAGTTAAGCAACGACAATGCGATCAACAAGCACAGCAGTGAACGCTAATGGAACATTTTCTGGACCGATTCCGTGTTTCGCAGATTTTACTTAAGCAGTCGATTACCGGCGTGTCACAGTAAATGAATAATCGTTAAACCTCATTGGACGCTTTAAGATAGATTAATGAACTTTCGAGAGATGGATTCATCAGTAATCGGTCAGTTCACAGATAGGTATGTACCAGAGCAACACGGTAGTTTATTCTCCAGCAGTGGAACATGAAAACGGTTGCAACCACTACCACTAGATAGTACTTAGTTATATCATGCCATGGTAATCATAATTTATAGGCTAAATGTGAGAAATGTCGAATTTTAATTTATTTCGCAACTTAATAACTACCAAAAGCTTTCTTAAAAGCAAGTACCTATAGACATATATATTACATTTAAACCGAGACATATTAGAAAACAAAAACCTTTAACTCGACTACATTCGCCATAACATTACTAGGTATATGGATCATTGGTAAGGTATCTTTTTAATATGGCCAGAATGCATTCATATATCTATATATTTTATTTTATTTATTTATTCTCTTTATTTGTACACCAATAGAAAAATGACAAATAGAAATATAATAAATAATATATATGATAATTGCTGAGCTGAGGCAACCAGCAAAGTATTAAATTAAGTTGTGAATAATTAATGATACAAACCCAGCGCTCTACATTTGCGAATACGCATCATAAATAAGCATATAGCCATATCGATACGTACTTTCTAAATGCCGTATCGCGAATAGGTATCAGTTTACAGCATAAATAAAATTGCGACAAAAATTTCCCAATGCGAATTTTCTTGAAAATACTAACTTTACAATTTGGAAAACTGCTATTGGCGTGGCGACTCTACATTCTGATTGGTTGGAAGGCGGCGACTAACAATCCCGACTGTTCCATTGGCGGGACCTCGTGTCCCACCTCGGCTGTGGTGGGGGAAATCAACCCCATGTTTATTTTTGTTGTTTAAGTCAGTGAGCTGTGAGCTTTCAATTCGCGTGTTACGTTCGCTGCGCGAACTTTTCTATCACCAATAATTATTCGTTTCGTAAAACAACGGGAACAAATGTAGTGATTCAGAGTGCCGGACTGTGACTGTTGATATATGTTTGTTTTAGAATTAAAAAGAAGTGTACTGGTTTTACTGATTGCTACGTTTTCTCGGAAATGGTTATCCTGTAAGTATTTGTACATTTTTATGACGTTTACATATGTGTGATATCTTTTATATTAAAGTTTGGTTTTAATGAAAATATAGTACTTATGTTACGTCGCTTACGTCTGTCCTGTTCATAATAATTAAATATCAAACTGCATCCACGTACCATTGTACCTTTTATAAGACACATTCATTTGATACATATTTCAAGCTAAGCGTTTATGAGAATCAGCTGCAATTACTAAATTTTTATGTGAAATCTATTTAATCTTCTTCTTCTTCCTCGTGTCGATAGCTGGTCGTGAGTGATTAGCTATTTAATAAACCGCAGCTACTTTTATCTCTTAAACATACCGTTATAGACAAGGAACATTAATTGTGTAGAATTGCCATTCAAATAAATTATCTATTTTATCTTCTTAAACTATTACGAATTTTTCCCTTATTGTGTATTACTAATAAGAGTAGATGATATAATCTAATACAGAAAAATTAGTTCCTCTATATTCTAGGTACCAAAGGGCATTCAATTTACATTACATGATCGAAAAAGAATTAATTAAGATTCAAATGTAATAATAATAAGTAATTACCTACATAACAAAATTAAATTACAGGAATTGATACTTTATTTCCTTATTGCTTCAATCCATATGTAAAATCAAATTAAAGAAATCTTTAAAAATAGATAGGTACAACGGCAAAAAAGTAGAAAATGAATTATTTTCATTCTCTACATTTGATTTAGACGTTGAGACTCGCTAAATATATCCAATTTAATTTGAAAACATTGCAACAACACTTACTGGAGCATATTCGTCTAGAAATTTCGATAAATAGTGACCAAGCTGGGGTAGGTCGAGGAGGTGTTGGGGGACGGCAATTGGATTAAATTGGAACTCATTGAAACCGTTATTCACCTACTCTATCTATAGAGTGAGTCTTCAAAAGTAAACAATAATATTAAAGATTGAACGATAAATGATTAAAGGATGAATTTCTTTAAAATCCCTTTTTCTGGGATGTATAATCAAATAACCATAGATAATAGATAGGTAGATATGTATAGATAGGTATCATTTATTTACAGTTTGAGAAAGAGGTAGGTTTATTTAAACAATTGAGTCTGAATTAATTACATATCTACATTTCTTTGCTATTTAGTTTTTCGTTATAAAATTTTAAATTAAACGTAACAAAGTAACATAACGCCTGTAATCCCCGAAGAGGTAGGCAGAGGCATGTAGAACACTCCCACGTTTCACCAGTTACGTTTTTACGTCCAACTATGGAATAGGTGATGAGCCTATAGCCATACATCGGGCACATTCCCAGACTCCGAGCCACTACCAGAAAATCTAAATTAGAAAAATGTAGTAGTGCTCGACCCGGAATTTGAACCCAGGACCTCCTGATCGGCTATCGCACTTGCAACCAACACGACCAACGAGGCAGTCCAATGTCAAGCGTAACATCACGCATCTAATCCCCGAAGACACAGACAGAGGAGTGTAGTACACTCCCACGTTCCACTAGTTACGTTTACGTCACACCATGGAATAGATGGTATAATTGATTATGTACATAATTATAGGCATATTATATAATAAAATAAAGTATGCCTAGCAGAGTTTTCTGATTGTAAATGGACGTGAATATAACATGCAATTGAAACAAACTACTTCGTTATTAATTACCTTAACTATTATTCTAACTAGTTCTATTATTCTAACGTTCAACAGTGGTCACATCTAAGAGAAAGAATTTACGAGTTTAAATGGTTTTAATTATTTTTTTTACACTCTTTCCGTTATGCGCAAGACAAATTTTCAGCTCATTACATTTATGCATATTATTTCGAATCAAATAAATGTCTGATGCTTACAATACCTTAATTTAAATGCTGATTTTAAATCTGTGTATTTTGAATAAAACAAAATTAGTTATTGAATCTATTTTAATATTTCACTTCATTTATTTAAAACATCTCAACTGTACTTAATAATACGGATTTATTAAACAGGACCTCCGTCTTACCTCATGACGATTGTGTGCTTATTCGTTCAATTAAGACGCAGCCAGCCCCTTTGAAGGCAATTCTGTAACAATTGGCTAAACGAGAGCTTTGTGAGGGGGGGCGAGCTTTCCCTCGCTCACGTCGCTCCTTTCGTCATCGTGCTGTCTGCTTTTGGGCAGGAAATGTTTAGTTACCAAAACATGTTAAAGCAAGTTGGTGGTGATTAAATGATGCGCGAAAAGATTTAGCATTCCGGTACACCATTTTTATGTGACTTGTTTTTGCAATTTTATTTTGTAACGCTTAAATAATCATTATACTGTTTGTTGTATATACATTTTAGCACTTTCCTTAATATAATGTCTAAGAGCAAATTTAATTAAGGTAACGTAATTAAGGTAATTTCAATTTAATGAAAACAACAGGATTTGAATTGATTTTAAATTTGATAGAAGCTATCCTCTAATCCTTTAAAGAATTTAATTTTGCGGTTGTCATTCTCGGCAGTTTTTATAATAAATACCATCTAAAATCATTGGCAGCATAATATTACCACTCACAGTACCCGTACATACATACATAGCTTCACGCCAGGTCGCTTGCGGGGTAGGTAGAGAGCACAGAGTGCCAAATATTATTACTACTGGCTCATATTAATACCAATAGTACCTAAGCTTTCTAACTGTTACAATGTATTTACAGCACCAGTCGTACGGATATGTCAGAAGGACCTACGACACCCGAATGGGACATCAACGACGCGGTAGTGCCCCGAGTGTCCAGCTTCGACGCGTTCGGCGAGTGGTGCGACGGACACGTGCGCCGGGTGTACCCGCCGGGCTGCGAGGAGGCGCGCCGCCACGCCTCCGGCTGGGCCATGAGGAACACGAACAACCACAACGTACACATCCTGAAGAAGAGCTGCCTCGGCGTGCTGGTGTGCTCCACACGGTGCAGACTGCCCGACGGCTCCAGAGTACACTTGCGGCCAGCGATATGCGATAAGGCGCGGAAAAAGCAGCAAGGTTAGTAGAAGCTTATAAACTACTCAAAACAAAATAGGGGCCACCCCACGAACATCTACAAATTTGTTTACAAATATTTTGCACGGTTATCGTAACATGACTCAAGCACTTAAACGTATAGTTGACATGTTTATGAGTCTGTGCCATCGTTTCTAACGATAACTTTAACATTATTCTCAAGTAGGTGGTCAAATAAAGTGTAGGGTTAAACAAAGTGATTAAATGCATATTTTTGTCGTTCGCGTTCTCAGTCGTATTCTAAACGTTACTGTTGAAGCTTGTTTGGTAAACCATTTCCTTTGATTACGGCGTATGCAAAACAACGTGGTGGGCCCTTTTTTGTTTTGAGTAGCATATTAAGTCGGTAACCAAAAAAGTACCAACATAAATATTTCAATGAAGTTCAGTAAAGGAACGATTGATGGATAGAATGATCATAAACGTTGTTGAACTTTGTGTAGAATAATTTAAAATATAAAGCAAATTGGTACATTATGACATTTATGCACGATAAACAGTTTTTCAAAAAAATGTTGTTTTAGGCAAACCCTGTCCGAATCGTCTGTGTAACGGAGGACGTCTAGAAGTTCAGCCGTGCCGCGGCCACTGCGGCTATCCGGTCACTCACTTCTGGCGGCACACGGAACACGCGATATTTTTCCAAGCGAAAGGCGCACACGACCACCCCAGACCTGAAGCCAAGGGGGCCAGCGAAGTGAGAAGATCGCTCGGGGCTGGCAGAAGAGTGCGCGGGCTGGCTTTAATACTTGCGCGCGAAGCTGCCATCGCGGACAAGATTCTTACCGTCAAACCGGACAAACAGACGCCACAGAAAATAAACAGTTTGCACCCACAACCACCGCCCCTGATTCCGGATAACCAAAGGGGTAAGTTTTTTGACATCATCAACCTACATTTAGGTACCATGTATTTATAATCTACATTTACCTACTTTAACTTGCAACTTACATCGGATATGAAAACAAAAATTTATACCTACCTTATTACAGAATTGGAACATTTTATTAACTAACATACCTATTAATACTCATTTATAACTTAACATTTCTTTCTTTTCTTAAGCTCGAATGTCTTTCACAGCGCTTACGTGCACTTGCGGTCCATTCGAATGCACGTGCAGGTGGCGCTCCGAGCCCACGGCCGACATGTACACCACCTCCTGGACGCCCGCAGACCACCAATCCTACACCACGTACGCTCCAAATGTGCCGTCAGCTCCACCGATACAACAACAGCAACCTTACGATCCCACAGGACTGCCCGCCGATGACATATTCCATCCTGAAGAAATCTTCCAACTGGACCAGCCGATCCGTTTAGACTTTCCAATCGAAGAGAATACTCTCGAATCACCCCCAACCTTCGCCGATCTGAACGGGGACAACTCCAGACCCGATGACTCCTATTGGCTGGAGTGGCAACGCGCCGCAGGGGGATCGGAATCAAGTGAGACGCCTTCACCAGAGCTATTCGGCAACGGGTACCAGCAAGCAGAAGCGTACTGCGACCAGCAAACGTACGCAAACCAAACTTACTATCTGGAGGAAGGCCAGTACTATCCTTTGGAAGAAACCAGAGACTCCCCGAACATGGAAATTCAAGAACAAAGATACTACAGATACGGCCAGGACTGTGCGCAAAATAATAACATAGATATGCAAGGATGGAACTACTCGGACTGCGCATTCACCGGCCACGATGTCCCACAGTGCAAACAGTACTACGACGTGCAAAATTCTCAAAGTATGAACGCATTTACTGCACTATTATAATGTTACTTACCTTAGGCTCTATTTAAATTGTAAATTGTAAATAAAAACTTAGGTTAATGCGTAACTCCTAAGCAAAATCCCAAAAATATAATTTAAGATAGTATGAAAAGACAAAAGTGATATTGTTCCTTCGATGTAGTCACGTTGTTAGGGATGGGCGGGGCGTATTGCCCCCCCTATGTTTGTTAGTTCAGGATTGAACATAAATATAATAAATAAAACGAATTTTTTTACAAAATCGTCTAGTTTATTGTATATAAAAATTACATTAAAATTGTCAATTTTACACTTTTTAATTTCTAACAATAAAATTGGTCACTACAAAATAGTCCGTAAAGCGATCACACAACAAATTTATTATGCCTTTGCAATCGCAAAACATGTTTTAAAACTGTCCACATGGCGGCATCGACACCAAGTACCTTAATAATACATCACACCCAACCCGAACCCGCTCCGCATCACAAGCTCCGCGGTACCTGCGGCCCGCGCAACTACCGCGCCGGCGTCCAACAGCTTCACTCACCACTCGATATGATTAAAGTCGATAACCTGATTACTTACGATAAACAATTATTTACAGACAACAACATTTTTCACATTATTATAATTATTAACACAAAACCAAACTTCATCACGTAAGCGAGCCTGTTGCGCCTCGACTGTGTGACGTCACAAGTGTAATGCAACACTCGAATTTCAAAAAGCGGTACAGCAGTACCTACCACGAAGCGACAGATGTACGATGCGGACAAAGACGTTGCCCTCTACATATCCAACGACTTAATGCCTCGTTGAGTCTGAGCAACCACAGCGGCGACCGGTGCCAAGCAAGCTTACAACTAGCTCCAAATATTGCAATTTACATCTACGTCCTCGACAATAGGCCCCTATTTTAAAATTAACACTTTTCCAGCCATCGTGTAAAACATCATTATTCAATATAAGAGACTGAGGGGAGCACAGCACGTACTATCACAGAGATCGGCGGAACCGATCCAATGTCTCCAAAGCGAGCTATCATCACGAATGCACTATAGTGCACTCCGTCCGCAACGAGTCCAGAGACACCGCTAGCCCCTCACCGGGTGCTATATTAAGGCCACCAAAAACATTTTACACAATTATATAACACGAAGCAAACTCACATTATATTTCACAACACATAATGACACACTGTTAAGAGATAGACTGAAGCGAGATTGTATAGGTTAAAGTTTGAAAATATTATCGGACGCAATGTTCTGTGCCTAGTTCTCTACAAAACATTTATACGTACGTGACATATCAATTCTCGGACAGGTCGTTTCGAGACTATTTTCACCTTGACATACGATTTTACCAAATCTATGTTACATAAATGTAATTGACATTTCAAGGTTTTCCACGAGCAGTCCAGACTGATCGACTCTTAAGTATTTATTCGTACCGTTATCTATTTATAACCCTTTCACCTGGAGTGTAAAAACGATCAGAAACAAACAGTGCAATAGTCCCTTGTCTACGAGTAGTGTAAATCTATTCAGGAAGCAAAAATTCAAATTCGAAGCGAGATCGAGACCGCAAGCGGGAGCCTATACGCCCGTTATAGAAGAATCTAGAACAAATGACGACCGCCCCAAATCGCACACTAAACTATGACTTAGTAGTTATCAAAATAGTAGAATTAAAGATAGGACAAATCTTAAGTTTGAAATTTAACAACTATAACAATTTTTAGAGATACATATAAATTTTATAATATAATAATATTCTGTTTTAATATTAATATATTAAAATAATTCCTATGAGCAAAGTAATGTTTCAATTAATTACACATTAATTTTGTGCTATGGTACAAAAACATACAACTCTGGAACATATAAATAATGCACACATTTCACTGATTATTATAATTATTATGAAAATCGATTAAACTAAGAGTAGATATAACACAAAAACAAAAAAAGACATTTCAAAAATAAACAAACCTTTAAAGAGGACTAAAGTGAATTTTGTACTGTTAAGAAATAAATTCACTCTATAGTGAGATATTCCATCGGATCTCACTAATAATTTAGTGCTACAATATAGACATAAATTCCAAACAATTGAACGTAAAATACAATTAAAAAAAAACACTTTAAATTTATAATGTTAACACACACCCTTATACGAAAACGTCATAAGCAATGTTTCAGCTGGAGTATGTTTTGTTTCGTTTCCAGTTAGAGCTTTCGAAGTATGCTAGAACGAGACACAACATTCAACAGCTTAAACTACACTATCGAATATACGCAGTACGGCGTCTATGAATAGGAGTTTATTTAGCATAAAATATTTGAGTTCAAATAGTTAAGTGATTACTAATATAATATTATGAGGCACACCACTTGATCGAACCTTTTTCATATACGAAAAAAGTAAATTCCAACTCTGACATTTGTATATAATACTCATTAGATGGGTTTTTATAAGACCCCCTTTATTTTTTTAGACACTAATAAACCAACATTTAATTCCCATTACATATTGTTTTAAATTGTTTGATTTAAGATTTTCATGAGACGTTCGATACATACACTTAATCCTTAGCTTCTGCCTCCCCCTATGGAAAACAGACATGAAAATATGTATGTTTGTATACAATACAAAAATCTATTATAGACACGGTTTTCACCTTGTCATCTCAAATGGAAACAAGTTTAATATGAAATATTGTGTAAGTAGGGCGTGGGAAGAAGGAAGGGGCAGAGAAAAGTGGAGGGAAGGGACAGGAGAAGAGAGCAGTAGAGGAGACAAGCGTAGGTGGATAAGGTGGGGGGTGAAACGGATAAAGAGATGGGGAATCAAAGAGGGAAAGAGGAAAGTGAGAGAGGAGAGGAAAAGGGGTAGGTTTATCAGTTTTTGTAAATATATTAGCCTGGCAAACAGCCAGATGGGCCACCTGCTGGCCACCTTCGGTTATAAACATTCCCGGCAACTGAGGAGTGGCTAAAGTGTTGTCGCTTTTGCAAGCAAGCTCTGTTTTATAGGGAGCAAAAATTAAAATTGTAACATGTCAATGTTAAAACGGTGTCAATTTTTCTATAGACTATTATACAAATCGATTCACATATGAACAAAACAAATGTCAGCAAAATAGGACAATATTCTAGCAACTTTCACTTGAGATTTAGTTACATTTAAGATTTATTTACAAAGGAAACAACACATGACTGTTCCAATACAAAGCTAAAATAAGGATACATGACTCTCCTAAGATGTACATGTTGAGTGGTTTAAGAGTGGAAGGTGGCTAATTTAAAGACTGTATTTATTCTATTCAGCTCTCTTAATTAACAAAACATTATTAAACAATTCTTAAAAATAAAACTACTTATTTTACTGGAAGCTGCCAGTTTCAATGTTGAATATGAATGGACATAACGGAGAGATTATTTAGTTAACGGTAAGCTTTTTCAAATCAAATTCAGCAAGAGATTAATAATATTCTGCATATTAAATTAAATGAGTAGAAATTCATGGGACAAGTAAACTGCGAATTTATCGGATATTAAATGAGAAATGAAAAGAGCCAAATGTAATTGATAATTTTATGACCTCAAGAGATGGTGTCCACACATTTAATTACCAGTGGCAATGTGAGAGTCAATGATAAGACACAGGAGGTAACATGGTGTAAGTGTATGGAACATAGGACAAATGTGTTCTCACAATCAGAGAAAGTCTACAAATTTGCTGTTACGTTTAAAAGAACAACTTTTTTACATTAGTGCGCAGTTCCATCTGTGCCCTTCAGAGTCCGTCCCGGGAGCATCCCCATGTAATAACTGCATCAACCGATTTTTGTATTTATTCATAGTCCAAACTTGCACGGGGAATTTCAGATAAAGTGACATGCCATGCGCCCTCAGCCACACGAGATGTCCCGCCGCGGGGCGTGCGGGGAGCGGGCGGGGCGCGGTCAGGGCGCAGCCTCCTCGGCGAACTCCTCGGGAGGCGCCTCCAGCGGCACGGCCGGCGGAGCGCCC
>DWDV01003715.1:0-10329 GCA_018245615.1 Mimoniades ocyalus | reverse complement strand
TGTAGTGTTCGACCCGGGAATCGAACCCGGGACCTCCCGATCGGCAGTCGCACTTGCAACCAACACGACCAACGAGGTAGTCAAAAAACTAATCAAAACTAGTCAAAAAATACAAAATACATAACACAAAAGCCATTTTCATATTCAATACGGATAAAGTATGTAGGTGCACTCTTTCACATGTATGACTATGTTGTAGGTAATATTACAATTACGCAACAAAAAAGATGCATGACAGCTAACATCGTGTTGAATTCTACTTGGAATTTTCAATTACAGTTCAAACTACTGTATCCAATTAGACAGTACAATCATGTTTTTGTCAGTTAAGAATTGGGAAAGCTTCCAACAATTTCAATATGGAGTCTGTGTTGAAAACTATGCCAAGTATTCCAAGTGCTGGTTTTGGTAATTTGATAAGTTAAAAATATATTCTTACGAGTATGTCGTGACATTTAAATGTCTGGAATCTTAGTGTTATGCAGTTCTCCACCATAATCGCACTGGAGCAACGTGGTCGAGTGTGCTCCAAGCATACTGCAATTTCGAGAGAAACCCATGCACAATAGTGGGACCGTAAAAATATTTGCGGTCGAATTATAGTATTGTATCTCTATTGTTTTAAACCATAATACTAGTGGCACAAGAATGTTATCCATGTTTGAATCGATAGAAAAATTCTATGTTCAGATTTAGATAACGAAAACTCAATCTTCGTTTCCCGTATACGTACCTACATATAGTCGTGTTCCAGTTCGCGGGTTGAAATACACATTGTAAAACTGAAACAAGCTAATTTAGTTATATTGAAGATTGGTCTATCTGATACTGAATTTATATAATACCTATATAATTGTAATGTGTCCATTAAATTTAGTTAATTACAGCTGCAATACATTTTTAGGACACATTTATCTCACACAAAATGTATAACTGAAATACCTTATAATAATTATATTATTTTGGTTTTATTAGTATTGGACGCTCAGTTGTTCTCAAATTATATCTTCGTGTATTGGGAAATCAATACGAAAGTAAGATTCTATTTTTAAACATCGGTAACAAATCATCGCAGTACACGACGTAGAACGAAACGAACAACAGCGTTATGGCACCTCGTCGTCTCTGAATCCCTGATTACTGATTCGATCGCTGGCACGACATCAAAATGCTAATCGCCGGGAACTCTACTCGGATAAACTACATTACGTTGGATGCTCAGATGTTCAGTTTTACAGCTAGCTCAGAACAATCCGCGTCGGGGGAGCAAGAGAGCAAACTTTTAATTGGCGTGCCATTAGGACGGGCGGGAAGCACTAAGCGATTTGTGGTGTACCGGCCTGCCCTCCCGAGCTTTTAATTTCTATCTCACCTCGCTTGGGGTACGTTGGTTATGTATTCCGAATTCGGATTACGTATTACAAGCGGGAATCCCTCGGTGTGTTATATTTCGATGAAGTGTTTCTGAATAGTTTAATGTGTTACATTAATTAATTTCCGCATCGTGGTAGGTATATTTAATATCGGAAAAACAACCACGATGTCTAGTGTAAAAATGAATTTTTTTCTATGTCACGCGAAAAATGATCTTATGAGCTGTTTAATGTAATTTAGTTATCCAATAAGTTGAAAACATTATCATCGAAAATTGGACGAAAGTTCCAATAAGGCTGTACAACCACTAGTAATACATTTGGAGACCAAGACTGAATGCCTACTACGATCGGGAGTCCACCTCAAGACAGTAACATTGTACTACTCCTGAACGGATGATAAAGTTATATCTCAAATTACAATTCCATTAACTGAATCACCTCAAATACATAACAGAAGAAAAGCAGCGTAGATATTTACTAATGATTGTGTACAGAAACACGTAGATACTAGATGTTAATTCCTAAGAAAAATATAATCACTAGTAACTTGCATAACAGAGAGAAACTGCAAGTGAAACACTCGTAGCAACAGCGAGATGAAAGGATGTCCAAACAATAGGTTCACATTTTGAAAACATGTATACGACGGTCGCGATTTGAGTTTCTAAATTACACAATTACGACGCACGGTCGTTGGAAACTTACGTTTTTCTAAAACAACGGAGTCAGCTGAAAACGGCATGTCTTCAGCTAACGACAGCTCGTTACCGCCACAAATCTTCAACATTACTACGTATTAAAACTCTAAAACTTGACTCAAGTTGCCATTTGGCTGGAACAAAAACTTTCTTACATCACAGCGATTAAAATTCAAGTCTCGATTGGCACTCGACTCATGAAAATATTTGACGCAAGGCCGGTTAAGAAAAATGTTCTAATGCCTGTTTGCAATTCTTGTGTGCCTAAACCTAAGTTTAAGTTTTTTCGTAAGTATCTAAGTAAATTAATTTGTTAAATTACATATTTTGAATATAACAGTGGATTCAAAAACCGTAAGCTTTGATCTTCCTCTATAAACTCAGATATCAATATACCTGTATTGCATTATTAAATATTCAATCACACCGCAAATAATATTATAATGATTTTAAGATTTACAATATATTGTTAGGTCGATACTGACACAAGAGAAAATAAAATCATTTTCCTACATATGTAGTTCATTAAAGTAAATACTTCATTATTAAGTAACGAAATCCATAAAACCTATACAAATAGTGAATATTACACCTTGGTTACTTAATGGTTATGAAAATATTCGTAATTTGAAATAGACAAATTGTCAGCTGTCGCCATTTTCAATAGACTTTCCAGATTTCATTGCCAAGTGGCGCTTTTCGCAGATTTTCACTTGCACCCCTAAGCACATAAGGGTTGTTTGTAATACCTCGGATATTGCATAGATGGCACCACGCTACGCACCCTACGCCTGACTCCCATAACGGATTATAGATGGCGTTAGTGGTAGTGCACTTTAACTTAATTGATTATGTGATTTAATTTAAATATTAAATGACGTAAGCTTTATTTGTAATACTCCTTTAAATTTTCCTAATTAATTTAATGACAGGTTACAAGAAAAATAAAATAAAAACTTCACAAATGTCCATATAAATAATCCTAATCACCATATGGAAACTTTCAAAATATTGTCGCTTTAAAGCTAAAGATAAGATTTAATATTAATGATAATATATGTGAAGTCTAAACTGTAGCCTTCAATTTCATGTAGAAATCACAAAATTTTTACTACCGCTATAAAGTGAGAAAGTAACACATTTTTTTTTAATTCACGTAATACGTACGAAGTGTTACTCGTAACTGTTATCAGTCGACTACATCTTGACAAGTATTAATTTAATGTTCATTTTATCGAATATCTGATAGTTTCGCGAGATATTAAAAAGCGTTTCTATTGGAAAGCTCTTCGCTGAACGTAGCACCGGCTGCAACAGATTAGACACGCTGGCCGGAACAATTTTTTAATATCCCCAAACAAGGAAGGCGAGACGTATGTACGTTGGCAACATATGGATACAAATTCGGTACTTTAATATTTATTTTATTAATTAAAATATATCTTACTTTATCTCACAATACATTGAGCTGTGAATTTAATAAGTGTGAAATTTTATTATAAGTCGAGAGGTCATGAGTTCAATGTCCCGGTGGGGAACTATATTGGACATTTCGATCTTAGATTTTCTAGTAGGAATTTATAGTAGTGCCCGGTGTATGGCAATATACTTACCTCCTATTCCATAATATGCCGTAAAAATAACTGGTGAAACGTGAGACTGTACTATACTCCTTCTTCTACGTCTTCATGGATTACAGGCGTGATGTTACGTTTATTATTATTTTAACCATAAAATGTTTCTTAATTTAATAACGCAGTGAAGAATATTTTTATGACTTACTTATATGAAAGAGATTGTCAAATATCTCTATGCCAACAGACCTGACGGACTTCTTGTTGTTTTGATACAATTGTCATAAGGCATATCCTTGCTAGTATAATGTCTTTAGGACATTAACAGTGCGGGAGCGAGTTTGACAGGCACAATTCGTGTCGCGGCCCGAATTACCATACACACTTGACGGTGGCACTTTTCGCTTTGCCAATAAGAATATATGACATCACGCTTGTATTTCCCCGAAAGGATAGGCAGATGAGTCTAGTACTTCTACTTTACACTAATTATGTTGTATGTCCCATGGAATAGGTTGAGCCTATTGCCATACACCGGGGAAAAAACTCAAAATCCGAGCTACCTTTAAAAATTTCATGTTAGAAAGACCCCATAGTATCCAACCCGGGGATCGAACCCAGGACATATCGGTTGATCGTCGCGCCTTAAACTATTGACCAACGAGGCAGTCAAAACATTCGCATTGTATATCTGTTAGAATTTTCCAAAACTGGTGTGCTAGAGAATGATGAATGAATGGATGTAATAAAAAAAATTCAATAATATAAAAATGAAATATCGATTTTTTTTTTGTTTCGCTTTGATTGATTTCCATCGTTACATTTTAGATACTTTGATTGGCAACTGTAGCCGAATTGAGTGTGAATAATATTCTTGCGAATATCTTTGTGGGTGGTCTTGTAATGAGTCATGACTTTCATATCACATAGAATTAAACAGGATTATAATTTATCGGATTATAGCCACACGGTGTATCACGTTGCATGCGTGAAAACTAAGGGCTTTGGTCTTCAATAAAACCTGTGTGATTCATGTGCATTAATATGCATGGCTCGTTCATATTTATAAGTGTACTTAGCTGCAATTGCACTTTGATTCCTAATACATATCTAAACACCGTAAGCTTATATGGTGATAATCAGATTTCTCTGAATGAGTCTCAGATTTCTCAGATGGAGTTCATACGACTGCAATAATTTTTTAATTAGTGTTAACAGCTGTTGTCAGATTTTAACGATATGGCTTGACACTACTCGACACATACCTTCGGTTGTAACTTGGTGAGATCTCAATTGTGGCGAAGGGCAATATCCTTAATATTCTTAAATAATAAAATAAAAGTCTTAAGTTCTGACCAAATCTAGGTACCCCTTAAAAATTACCACGACAATGCAGTGTTTCCGTCGTTGGTCTCGAATGCATATCAGTAACACGCCGGTCGCGCGGATCTATTAGGGCGTGCCAGCAAGAGCAAATAAGGAAACCTAAAGTAAATGTTTAATTTTTAGCAACAAAGGCCTTAGGAACGGGGGATCGGTTTCCAACACGGATTTCCAATTAAGTGAGGGCTGATTGGCAGGTCGTTAGTCAACGCTTCGAGTTGAATGTGGCCGCGGCTCCGCGCTCCGCACTCCGCCTCGCTTGTTACCGCTTCGCTGACTGCTGACGAGTGATAGCTAGGTGCCCTGGAGCCTTCCTAATGTAATTTCGCTGAAATTCAAGACCTTCGATTGTTATTTACAGACTTGTTCTATTATTGTTTTCCGCTTTCGTTAATGATTTATACGAACTGATTTTTAACTTGTGTACGTATGTATCTATTTGGTTATTTGTCGACGTATAACTTCAGATATCTTACTTATCATATATTTTTTTATCTTATTTTTTATTTTATCTTTTATCTTATTCTTTATTTTATCTTTTATCATATGTCACATATTTCTAACTTAATATTCTTATTTTGTGAGGCATTATTTTCTTTTATCTCTGTAAAGGAAATATAAACCATTGAGTTTAAACTTTTGTACGTAACATGAGTGTCTAGGATAATGTGCTTGTTTAATTGCAATAGACTGCGAGGAGTTGACTGCGGTAAGCCGGGGACAAGGCGCAATAGCATTTATTAAATTAAGCCCATATACACTATTGAACTGATGTAGGGCGATATTGATGTTTTACCTACTTACTGAATAATATAATGTCATATTTCATTTGACTATTATATAATTTACTGATAAACTAAAAATTATATGTATATGCATATTTCAGACTCACGCACTTAACTAATTAATGTTCCTTATTGCACAGCGCTTCATAAAATACCAAAGCAAATAATGGACTGAAGAACATTATCATCAATAAAGTTATTAGGAATAGTTCGATTTTTATAAGACCCGTATTTTAGGTATTGGAATATAATGTAAGCTACTCGTATGTATGAAAAGGCTTTAATGAAACGACATAGCGGATGTCGTTAATTACGCAACGACAAAGAATGTCTCTACATAAAACATGATTGATCACCCGGCGGCAAGAAAGTGAAGATATCGTGGAGAAATAGAGAGAAACATTAAGTGTATTCCTATGTCGGCCCTGATATCATTTTCATAGGCCACCCCGTCAAGGTTTCTGCATCCCCCTTAAACGATAGCGGACAGAGAAATATGTGGAGTGGTTAACGATATACAAATTGATTTTTAAATTAATATCGAAGCATTTTATTTCATGTGCTGAAAAATTAGGAGTCGGTAAACCAGTTTCATAAAAATTATTCTAAAGAAAGTTACGTTTAAAGAGTTTAATTAAAACTTGTATAGTAAAGGTGTTTAATATATCGATATATACTAACGGAAATAGTTATGCTTTAAATAACAATATTTTATTATTTTGATTATACAGGTACATACCTGCAAATAATACACAACAAGAAAGGGGAATATTTCGTTAGCCTAGATTCGATATAAAAATATACATCTACAATATCCACTTCCAAAATCCTTTTTTTTTTGTTTTCAATAAATATTTAATTCTCTTATTCTGTGCATTCGACTCTACATCACTCCTGTATCTCACGATACAGCCATGATATGGTAAGGCGTCGGAAAAAACAGGACGTTTCAATCGAACACCGATCAGTCTTCGTCATGATCGACGCTTGCAGAATCGAATTGTATATAACGAACTCTATGGCAGGTAATGTAGAGTTAACATAACTATTTTCTCGGTGAGTATTATGTGTTAACTTGGAATTATTTGAAACAAAAGTGAATAGGCTCTTACTAGGTAAAGCTCTATATCCTAGGACACGTCTCATTTACCTGCCGTGTGGTTATATTACGGCAAAATGGGAGCCTATGGTGATAAAAGAGATTTATAGCAAAAAAGTAACATTACGCCTGTAATCCCCGAAGAGGTAGGCAGAGGAATGTGGAACACTCCCACGTATGACCAGTTACTTTTAAGTCCCACGATGGAATAGGTGATGAGCCTATTGCCATATACCGGGCGCATAACCAGACTCCCAGCTACTACTAGAAAATCTAAATTAGAATATTTAGTCATGTTAGTTATTTTAAACGTAACAGTACGCTTGTGATTCCCGAAGAGGTAGAGTGTATTATACTGACACGTTTCATCACATACCTTTTGCAATACACCGGGCACAAATCAGCACTCTAAGCCCCCTCGTAAATAGGTTAGAAAATGTTGTTTAATTTTAGAAGAAATAAAATAATATTACATTTCGTATTTGAGTATATAAATGTGTCATCCAATATATTATGAAGAATGATTACCACGAATATTGGTTTTGTAAGATACGAATATTTAATATAATAAACAAGAAGGTTTCTTTTTATACTTCTGTGTCGAAATTTATCTCTAAATGATATCTTCGAAGTCTTAAATTCACAACTTAATCATAGTATCAATAGTTTAATTTGATTAAGTTGTCTAAACTATTTTATGGATTTAATGGTTCTCATCGGAATATGATAGATATATTGTGGATTTAGTGGTTCTCGTTGGAATATGATGGATATATTAAATAATGTATAGATTTTAAATTAAGAAACAGGTACCCTCTTCCGGCGGACATTCGACCGATTTACAAAAAAACTTCACGTAACGCTTAAAAAGTAAAATAAATACACATTCGTTAATATTATTCGAAACTATTTTGAAGTATCTTCGAATTGGATATGCAGATCCGTGTTAATCTCATATTTTCGTGATTAATTTTATTTCGGGCACATTTCTCGAATAATATTGTCTCGTAAATCAGTCCGCGGTGTTTTTCTTGGAGCGTTCGCGGCGGCCATGTTTTGTTTAGAATCACGCACACCCTGTCTCTGTCTTCAGCAAATCTGATTTACTGCACTAGAATTGTTTCACCACTAATTTTAGACTAACTTCATGATAATATGCGATATTATAAAGTGTAAAACATCTGTTATCCCGCTGAAGAAACACAATATGGTGGGTTTTAAAAATACTGCCAATCGTATTAGTAATAAAAATTACTTGAATAGGTAAAAAAATCAATATTTAAATCATTAGAGTTTTTTAACGAATGGTGTGCTCACATCTACGATATACTTTGCCCAATTAACGCATCTCTTAATAAATAATTCTTCGTAACTTCTCGGCGCGTTTTTATATATATGAACAATGAACACACATTATTATATATGTATATGTATAGGTTTTATTAATCCGTTAATATAAAATAAGAATATATTAGTTAAGTATACGAAGCCGGCTTCTATTTCTTATACAAAATGTAATAATACTATTTACTATGCAATATTTAAAACGAACAGGACACATACTCCACCCCATAATAAAGTTTCCTTTGCAGCTGGAATTATGGACACACGCACAAAGACAAGCACAGAAAATAGAAATTCAATCTGAAACGAAAGATAACTGAATTCACCATTCGTCATATCTGTCGGATCGAAATCGATCCTGAAAACATCTTCAATTTTCAAACTGGTACGGTGATCTCTGCATAACATGAATTGTAATGTATGTAACAAAACGGAAGTAAATAAATTAAAACAATATAAATAATTTCACATATTATAAACCTACGAGTATGTTGGCCTCTAGTCTGAAAATTACTTTTTTTTATTTGGTTGAAGAGACTTGAGTCTAATCTCTAACGGGACATAAATTAAAAGTAATTGTTTGTGCCCAAATATTCCTACTTATGAGGTAACGAAGTTCTATTGAGTTTCAGTATTTTAATACAAGTGTTAATGTCAGTCCATCCTATACAAAACACCCACATAATTAAGGTATAATAAAGTTAATAAATTTGATAACGAAAATTGAAAAGTTCAGATCCGCTCGTCCGAACAGATTCCTTATGACGTTGCGAATGTAAGAGTAATTATTGTTATTCTAATGGATCGCACGCGGACTACGCGCTCTGAACATTCCCCATTGTAAGAGTCCAGGATCGAAGCTCTGATTAATGATTGTGCAGCGAGGGGCAGCTAAGGGTTAGCGCACACGAAATGTTATAAAATCAAGCTTCCTTAATCATTTTTGTCGCAATAAAGAAAATGTCACGAATGTGATACAAATTTCTTTGCTATTTCTATCTACCGATTATATAAAAGTAAGCTAATTAGGTTAATTTGATTATTTACATGTCCGTTGTCTTTTATAGACTCTGATAAATGTATTAGGCGCCTAGTAGTTAATTGGTTCATATCTGTATATTTGGGGCGAATCTTTTAAATGGTTGAATTGTTTACTAAAAAAACAATGATTACGGAATACATACTTAGATTTGATTACTAGCGCACTCTATTGACGCGTATTAGATACAAGTTCTTGCAATCTGCCGCTAACATGGCATTCTATTCATTATTTGAAGTGTGCCTGACTTTGTTTAGATGTTATGCTCTTCTCAGATATATTAAGCTTTAGTTTACCTCAAAGATGCTCGGATGTGCTTAGGTAGGCAGCTTGTAGTTGTCGATTTGTAACACGGAACATTATCTTCTAGAATTTCAAGTGTTCAAAGTTAGTGTCGCTAAAATACGTGTTAAGGACAGCATCAAAACAGTTTCAGTGTCAGTATGCGTTGCCCCTTATGATGGTATCGCTAATGCCGCAGCGAGAGATTATTCCTGCACAGTTGACCGGAGTGTGTTTGCTGAGCGAACTCCACGGGTTTGCCGATACCGATTCGTTTAGGTAACCTTCAGATTAGTAGCGCGTAGCATATTTTCAAAATAAGGAAGAGCGTACATTTATAAATGTTCATATTACATAGCGATATACTGAAGTACATAAGTCCATAATCCGAGTACCCTTTTTTTTATTATTGATAATTACGATTTTATTATCATTAATTTGAGCTGGTCATTTGTAATATTTTTGTTTTATCCTATACATTGTTATAAAATAGTATTATGATTAATAGTCACCCAAAAATTCTTACAGAAGTATATCGTATTGCATAATTATGTAATTAAACTACATAAATAATAATATTTAGGAGGTCAAGACTCACCTATCTATACCAAATAAATAAGTTTTTATGTGATGGGGACGTTAGAAGTCTCCGAAACCGGCGTGCATGTGCTCGTATGAAGAGACTGATGAATGTGAACGAAGCACGACAGGTGTGTAAGAATAGAGATATTTGGCACTCTGTGCTCTCT
>DWDV01003714.1:0-10329 GCA_018245615.1 Mimoniades ocyalus | reverse complement strand
GTGAAACGTGGGAGTGTTCTGCATTCCTCTGCCTACCTCTTCGGGGATTACAGGCGTGAAGTTACGTTTTTTTTATTAACTAACTATACTAACTGACACAAATGGGCCTGTTCTACGAAATTCGTTCTTTTGGCGCATAAATGTTACCTGATAGTACAACTTCTAAAGGTTGGTGAACAGTGTTTGACGAAATTATTTATGTACTTATAGGCTTTTTCTGTGCATTGACTAGGTATTTAATAATGGGAATACTACAGTACGGCAAATTGCAATTCTATGAGACGTTTTATTTTTTGTTAATAAATGATTGTTAATCAGTCAATTATTTTTCATATTTTTGTTAATCACACACAGTATTTATATCAAATTTCGATCGCTACCGCAGAGTCCTTAACTTCAACATCATTATCAACCTTTTAATTTTTAGACATCGTTCACTTCAAGTACGTACACACAGATGTCCTCTTAGAATGACAAATATTAAGGCAAAATAAGTACAAAATCACTTTTTAAACTACAAAATCATTTTAACTTTAACTGGAAAAACATGATCGTAAAAGCTTAATTTAAATAAAAAACAAAAGAAATACATACCCTAAACAATTGAATTAAAACTAATTTGTATTCTGTTTATTTCTTTATCGTTTACATACATTTAATTATAATGAGTATGCCTTTAATTCGGTTTAGGTTATGGCTGATGAATAATTTATGATGTATTAACATAACTAGGAACTGTTGATTGTTATAGCAGCGGTAAAGATTGTTATTGTACATACTTGAGAAGGCAAAATAACGTACCAATATGCGTTTGCTACTAGCGGAGCAGAATCGAGCACTGTGCTGTAGCCTGTATGTACGATTAGTTCTGTGTACCGGGCACAAACTTATAACCTTCACGAGCCGCCTTTCACTTATTCTGCTTGAATCACGATCGTCAGAACTTTGTTTGGTATGAGAGATACTTTATTAACGTAAGATTTTAGTAGGTATCGGATAATTAAAAACACATTATTTTCAAATACATATTTTGTATAAAGTACAAAGATATGAGGATATTCTTTAAAAGAATAATGTGATGTTTGCAACGTATGTACTTAAAGGTGTTTACGACTGACTCAGCGGTGTGCTGATAACCCAATAAAAATCAGATAGCATTGTGAAATCAGGCCAATTTGAAATCTAAAGTTGGCCTTGACACGTAAAAACAATAACAAAACTAACATTTTACTTTCATGAAAATAAAATGCTTAGCTTCCTTTACATAGTAATTTTAAGAAAACCGCATGATAACTGGTTAAGTTTTGTTAACCGTAAAATACAACTCTAAGATTGAACAGATACGCTTGACGAAATAAATAAAGAAGGTTAAAAAAAAGTAAATGAAGATTTATGAAAGAAAATGTTAAGTTTCGATTATACTGGATTATAGTCAAGGGTGGAAAACACACACTTTAATGTAATTTTCGTGTTTTTGTCAACTAGGACATTACACTACAAACTTGATTAGATGCTGAAAATACGTTATCTACATGCTAAATATTGGAACGTTAACTGGAATATTATTCACATGTATGTACGGTGTAATTATTGTTACTGTTACTATTACGAATATTAACTGTCAAACAGACTGTTGCACTGAAACTACATATTGCATTTTTATGTTTTCATTTAACGGTACTCTTGAAGGTACCGATTTTTTATTTTTTGCATGCATCACCATACCTCGACCCGGGATATCAAGGTGTTCTAAGAGGAGACAAAGCCCGATGCGGGCCATCATAGTATTGCGCAGTCTAAATAGGCGAGATTAAATGTCCCAGCCACCTACGAGCGTAAGCGGTACGAGAAACTGTGTTCTCGATCTTCAACGCGCATGTCCGGCCTGGGGATTATGGGCGAAACCCCCTTAGGGGTGACCAATGCCCAGAAGTTGACTTAGATAGGTTGATGACGAAATTGATTTATTTAGAGGGAGTAAATTGTCTATGTTTTTTTATCTTTCATTTTATATCTGGTCTGCACCTCGCATTGCACTCAATCTGTACGATGAATGTATGGTTACGAAATGTAGCCTACGGTTACCAGAAATAAAGGTAAATAGGGTATTAGAGCTGTCAATAAATTTATCGCGAGAAGCGCTTTAGTATTCTCATTTTAAAAAAATCTAAGGCGTGTGAAGTTCCCCAACCCGCAGTTGGCCAGCGGGACATACTATGACCTTAACTATCTCATTCTGAGAGGAGACTCGTGCCTAATAGTGGAAGGTTAAAAGGGTTGATGATGATAATAAATAATTTATGATGCGCCCAGCTGTTTTAAAATTTGTGATTCACATAGTATTCGACGGGTTAACAATAAAAGTTCTTTGTTTCATAACGCACCTGGTGTAACTGTCTACAGTGCTTATAAAAACAGATTTACAATCCATGAAACGTCTTTCGATATTCAAAATTATCACAGTCACTACATTTTATGATTAATTGCACCTTTAACATGAATATAAAATTCGAATACATTTCAATATGTCTAAACATAATTCTTTTAAATTTTGGTATAAATTCGGATCATATTACACCGATATACAAGGGCCAGATGATATCAAGGAATTTAAGAATAAAACGTCAAGCTGGGTATGTTTACGACAGGCCGACAGTTTCTTTTGATCTCCCTACGACAACAACCGTTACTACGACTCAAGCACCCAATGTTGACAGGATACAGATGCAAATGTACTACGCGTATCCTGTGCCAGCTACTGGCGGCGGGGGTGCAGTCACTATCGAACAACAAAACACCGGAACATCGGCTGGTTCAACTGCTGCGGTATCTTCTGGTGCAAGTGGATATAATTATGAAGTGCAAAACACTCAAGGTTCAGGCTCCCAAAGTAGGACTGTTACGGAAACTCAAAATACAGTAGCGACTGGATATCAGAACACGGCGGTAATTGCAACTCAAAATATTGTTAATTCGGGTTCTGCAGGCTATAGCGACACAAGGCCTACCTCGGGTTCTACAAGTTTTAGCGACACAAGACCTGCCTCGGGGTTCACGGGCTATAGCGACACAAGGCCTGCCTCGGGGGCTACGGGCTATAGCGACACAAGGCCTGCCTCGGGGACTACGGGCTATAGCGACACAAGGCCTGCCTCGGGGTCTAACACTGGTGTAAGAATTGATAGTATATCAACTAGTGCACCTAAATATTTACCTCCCAAAACTTCCGGTGAGAATTCATTTGGTATAAGTGTCAGCACAATGAGTCAGGCTCAAACCGGCCTTAGTATTGCACAGCCTTCCGATTCCTATATCCCGCCATCCGGTCAGGTTCCGCAACAAAACACCCAAACAGTAACCATAACTCAATCACAGCCTTCGGATTCCTATATCCCGCCATCCGTTCAGGTTTCGCCACAAAACACCCAATCAGTAACAATAACCCAATCTGAAGCAAACACCGCAACATCAATTTCTAATGTGCCTAAT
The DNA here is from genome assembly GCA_018245615.1 of Mimoniades ocyalus. Lineage (NCBI taxonomy): Eukaryota > Metazoa > Arthropoda > Insecta > Lepidoptera > Hesperiidae > Mimoniades > Mimoniades ocyalus. The sequence continues at coordinate 6,840 of DWDV01003714.1, read as the reverse complement.
CCTAATGTTGGTTATATAGTACCCAAATCTGCGCCCCAACAGACTCCAGTAGTTTCATACAACACTATGAGAACTATATCATCTGTACAGACGCAACAGAGGCCGGTACAGTCAGTGCCTACTCAACGATACCTGCCTCCAATTGAAACGTCAGGTGGTACAAAAACTGAATTAACTGTGTCTGCTCCAGCTTCGACGTATTTACCACCTGTCTTGTAATAGATCCATAGTCATATAGATAAGTTTAATAAATAGTTTCGTGTTCGATATCTTTAATTACCGATATTACCGGTATTGATAAAGTTTATGATAATTAAAACTTTAATTTGATAAATTCTAGTGTTATGATAACTGTAGTGAATTTTACGGAAATGTTTAGATTATATTATAAGGCATAATATGTAACAATGGAAGTCTTGTGGCATATTAACATAGATTACGTAATCACTGTGTGTGCATTAAACAAGCATTTTAAATTGAAGGTATTTTTGTTTCTTTATTATTTAATGAAATGAAATATATACTTTATTAGTTTGATATCATAAACTTGTATTTTTTAACATGTTTCAGTGTTTAGAACTCACAATAATTTTAAAAATATGACTTTATGCTTCTCTTTTAATATACTTGGAATTGTTTTGTAAATGTTCAACGTGTATATGAGAATATTTTAGGTAATGTTGCAATGAACCGTAAATGTCAAAGTCACATCAGCTGCAGTCGCCGTCAGTCGATGTGAAACGTCATACAAAAATAGTATCAAAGTCAAAGATGAAAGTTATTTTTAATATTCTAATAAAAAAATCATTCTAATCGTTAGAATGAAAAATTCAATCTCAACTGAAGAGTATTATTTTTTGAAGTATTTATTTACATTGTGAGGATAGCTGAAAGCAGAGTTTACATAAATTATGATTTTAATAAAGCAAACCGTAAAATATTCTCGAATAGGAAGCAAGGTAATTCGGAGGTATGCTGTACATTATTACTATTTATTTTTATTTAATAATGTATTCTCAGTACAATGAGATTCAATCGTGTGTTATAATTCCAAAGGTGTTTGTTTATAGAAAACTGTTAAGTCGTTTTGAACTGTACAGACACCGATAAATTATATACGACACAACAATGTTTTCTCATCTCATTGACAAGTGTAAACAATACTTTATTGTGGTATCACTCTTTGCAGGACTACCATTACCAAGGATGGTGCACCTTGAGATGACAGATGTTGAGCTATGTGCACATACATTAGCTATAAATGATCTGCCGAATGAGTTATTGATATATATTTTTTCTATGATCGATTTCGATTCACTGTTGGCAGTGGCTAATGTGTGTGTCCGTTGGCAGGCACTCTGTCTGACTCCCTGTATCTGGGATAACACACGCCTCATAGTGTCCATGAAGAACTATATCAGGGTAAAGGATAACATAGTGCCTTTTGTTGCGAAGTATTTGAAAAATGTTAAATTACAGTATTTTAAGTTGTATTCTCAAGTAAGGACTTCCCTGATTAACTACTGTCCGAATTTGACACATTTAGAAATAAGTATATCTCAAGTTGATAGTTGTATTTTTGATGACCTAGGTTATTGGCCTAATCTAAAATTTTTGAGTTTCCGCAACTCGTTAATCGCTCCGAGCCCTGAAAATGTGAATGGCAACTTTATATATCATTTACCATTTGAAAAGTTGAAATACTTGGAAACCTTGATCTTATCTAATTTTGCTCTGACTCACAGTAGTCTCTATAGCATGCTTCAGTGTATAAATTTAGTCAGTATTAATATGGAAAAGATGAAGAATATACCTGCTGATTTTTTGGAATCTCTATTGCGAACAAAGCAGTCAACTTTAAGAGCACTACACATTTATGGTGATACACTAAATGATGACATAATTTGTTCAATATCTAATTGCAAAGGCCTACAGATTTTGCATATCATGACCTGTAAGAATCTATTTGATTCCAGTTTACTCCATCTATACAGGTTAAAAAATTTACGTTCCCTGAAGTTACGCCATGCCTACTTTTCCACAACTGCTTTACTTGCATACTTTTCCAATAATATATTCCAGCACCTGACCTATTTGAGTTTGTCCAGGTGCCTCCATGTCACAATGCAAGTAGCCAAAGTCATCAAAACTACTGCACCCAATCTTAAAGAATTATCATTCTACCATTGTCCCTTTGTGGTGGCTCGTGATTTCAAAAGAAAAGAGTTAGAAGGATTGTTCAAGATTGAGTTGCTTTTAGATTAATGTTGGTGGTCAATATTACTGAAACACCTTAGAAGTCCATCCATTTTTAAATGTTAGTTTAAAAATACTTGTAGTAAATTATTCTTCTCTCTAAATGGTACTCAGTTTACATGTTCTTTTTTTTATTAAAAATTAGTTCATTATATTTTTTAGGAAAATATTTTTGGCATAATGTATTTTTAATTTAATTTAACATAAAATTATATGATTTGCTATACATATATAGGCTCATATTAATATATGATCAAAGTGTTTGTCAATTAATGCATGTACCTATGTGGTAATCCAATTTATTGTATAGGTTTGTTTTGATAATGAACTAATGAGTTATATGCAGCATATATGTAAGATATCTGTTAGGGGATTCACATGTCACAAGTACATGAAGGTATAAAATTAATTTTGTGATCCAATTTTTCATAAATCTTTGTTTTAAATAGTCAACTAAATTGGAGTGCCTTACAATTCAATAAATCCATAATGTTTAGAATGACCTACTAACATACTGTATTATCATAATCAAGCAGAAAAATATACCACAACAAGTATTATCTAAACAGTCTACTTTGCTGGAATTAGGCTATTGATGTAACATAAATTTTATGAATCACATATTTTATTAAAAATTTACTGTGCTAGATATGGATTTCTGAATTGTACCTACTAGTTTACCTAAAGGTAACACATTCTAACTAGTACTACTTATACAATATGTATACCATGTGATTTTATAGTTATTATTATTATATTTGTTTGTGATGTTTATTACCATACACAATAAAAAATATTTTAATGAATTTCAGGATTTTTTTTCTAACAATTTTTCAGCTAAGGACACAAATGTGATTCCTCTCAACTTTTTTCCATGTTCATTTTGCAATCTTAGAATGGAGATACCCTTTCATGTTTTTTTCATTCAAATAATTAAAGTTGTTCACTAAAGTTTGGACTAGGTTTCCTTCTTCAATAGTAGCCTCTTGCTGTATGTGTGTTAACCTTTGGTGACATATCATAAAGGGTGACACTATCATGATATTGTTTACTTAAGGTATTGTCTTTTTGGAATAATTGTTACTGGTATACCGTACCATTCTGTTTTGCTTCTAATGAGGCAGATACCAGAATGTGGATATTTATACTCACATCTCTATTTTTGGATGTGACATTAAGTGAAGAACATTGTTGATTCATATCAACATAAATATACGAAAAAGGTTCTGTTTAAGAACCTATATAAAGATTAAAAATTAAATTGAAGGTTGAAATATTCGTTTGATCCCCATCCAATATTGAATGACATGAATTTTGTTTGTTTACTATAGATAATATATACATAAAACCATTACTTGACCTTCTATGCATAATCTAGAAACTTCATGATTACCTATGATTAAATAATGTGATGTTTCTTTTGGGTGTTTATTATAGATAATATAAATTTATTTAACAACACTTTAACCTTCTTTACATGAAATAGGAAATATTAAGAGAATCTTATCAAAGAATACTGTATTGATGACATATTACTATACTTTACTGATAAAAGTCATTTAAATTAGCAGTGTAGTGATTTAGAATGATAACACTAATCATTTGATAATGTTTAATAAATTACATGACATGTTTACATTCTTTATATGAATGGTTCGATGTTTATTTCCACTGCAGAACACGGGTTCGTCAATTCGAATGCAGCCAACACATTGGGATGTAGGACTCCAATTTTACCAATCACCTGACCGCGTAGTACCACTTCAGCACATCGTCCGGGGAAATACGCTGGATCTGTGTTAACAAAAGGGAATATAAGAAATACAATATTCTTCTTCTATTATGGACTCACCGCCTATTCCGTAGTGGGATGTAAACATAACTGGTGAATCTTAGGAGTGTACGACACTCCTATTCCTTGCTCTTCGGGGATTACAGGTGTGATGTTTTAGGCAGATAACGGAAAATTAGGTAAGCATATCAATGCAGGTACTATAGTACATTACATACCTATACCTATAAGCACATTTGCTGCATTCCACTAAGGGTTCACAACGCCCAAAACAATCTTTTGACCGTTCCACATGGTGCCCACGATCGTTGTGGTCGCGGTGAAAACGTCACTGATAACGTCATGACTTACGCTCACGTCGAGCTCGCGACGACCATTTCAAGACGTGGGTCGTAGTGAGCGTTGCAACAATTGGTGAGATTTTAAAACGTCAAAACAATAAAGATGTCAGTATATCAATGTCAAATGTCAAATTATGATTTATTTGAATATAATTTATTTGTTACTCCACTGATATTATACATATAAAATTGAATTGTACTTATTTTTCAATATAAATCAATTAACTGTTAAGATTTACACATTGTAACGTAACCTCTTAAAGCATTTGCTATATTTTTTCTAGCTCGTAATTTTGTTATGTACTTGAACGCTCAAAACGCCCCATAATCCATTCCAGTTGGGTTTACGATCTCAACGCTCGGGCCTTAGTGGAACAGTAAAATCAGTGGTCGTGAGCGTGATCGTTGTGAATGCTTAGGGTGCGTTCCACTAAGGTGTTTTGGGCCATTGTGGAACGCACCCGCTAACTCTTGTCATATGAGATATCACAGACTAAAGAAATATAAATGTGAAATTACTTGAAAAGTTAACTCAATTAGAATCTATTAAAATCTGCTGTTATTGGTTAGATAATACGATAAAAATTATATTCAAATTAATAAAAGTTGTATAGTATGACAATTACTGTCTTTACTTGAAGTTCTTTTAATTTATTATTTAAATATATTATGAAATCTGTGTGACATAAAAAATGTCTATGGTTCGATTTGCGGCCATTTTTAGTCATATGTTTTACTTTCAGTTTGAGATTTTATAATACCGTGGTTCAAAATTAATAAAATTGCTGTGTCGCTCTAAAAATTCAGTTTTTGAATTTAAGATTAGCTTTGTTTGGATTTTCAATCAAATATTTATTAAATTGAATTTGACCTAATTTACGTATAACGCAAAAAATATTCTAAAGGTTAATATATTAACGTTCTTCACAGTTTTTATTTTGCAATAAAAATATTAGAATCGTATACACACTCTTAATTGAGGTAATCCAGGAAAACGCAAAATAGGCACCGACTATTTAAATCAATAAACGCGACCTCCATTACCGGATTTCCGGCGACTCCATACAATTTGTCTCTAGTTTTCGGGGGAATAGAGATCGTCGCAGCGTTTCTTTCTTTTCTGAACAGGCGCAGTCCGAGAGAACTCGCAAAAGGAGTAAAAGGCTCCTACATAACCTGTCACTACGTGAGTATCGATGCATACATAAGCAGATTGTGCGTCGTCTTTGTTCGTTTGTTCGTTTCGCGCTGAAATAGCTAGAAACACGTTGTGATTTACTGAATCCTTGCTGAGTCATACGTGCAAGGAAACTTGTTATCTAGCACTTTCTCCGGTGTTCTGTCTGTGTCCTTTCGACGGCTCCGTTGCCCTTTAAGAGTAAGTAGGTGACGCCATGGCGTAACAAAAGTGTAAAAATGGGAAAAATAAATAAGTGTTAATAAACGGGAGGCGTCGAATGGCGCGGGCGATGAACTTAGGCTCCATACATAACGGGCCCTACCCCCGAGCGTTGTTTTAATTGCCACGTGTATTTGTTTCAGCAATATATTGTATGAGTCAAAAAGTAGAAAAACCAGTATTATCGGGTCAACGGATCAAGACCAGAAAGAGAGGTGAGTTCTCTGTCAATTTCACCGATTGTTATGAAATAGTTCTAACAGTTCATATTTTATGACACGCTTTGTTGGTACCGTAAGCCGTCAATCCGCAGTAAATATAATGTTATTAGCATAAAGCTGTATTAAAATCTAGATTTATCCGCTTTGGCCAGTCATAATTAGTACAGGTAGCATATTAGTTTTTGTTGGTACGTCGTACCGCGTGCAATATTTGTGCAAGGGCGGTAATTTTTTTTATTTCCTTAATTTCTCGTGTTTGAGCGCTGTGAGGTTATATGTTATGTGAAAAAACAGTACAACTTAATTGATGAATTATAAAATACAAGTATTCTTGCGAATTTCACGAGAACATCATTTTATATATTAATTATTTTATCTACCTACGTACCTACCTGTGAGGGACCTGGTTTGAAGACGTATGTATTCATTAATTGTTTTACCTAAATATTAATGTGATTTGTGGAAAGTAATTTGCATTATGTTCAAATGAACAAGTATTATAAAACATTATTCAGATACTGTGTACAAGATTTAGACAAGAGGATTTATACTTTAATTTCTGTTGACTATTAATCTTGGCCAATCTGATCACATTTGTATGGCAACTGTAATTGAGAAAGAGGTCACTTTTATTATTTTTGTATGTACTTTTACTGAAACATGACAAGATGCTGATTAGTTTGTTGACACTTTGAGCAGGTATAAATAAATGTGTGAAGATACTTCTTAATATTTGCAAATTTCAGGATAAACAATATTCGTTGGTCGTGTTTGTTGCAAGTGCGACTGCCGATCGGGAGGTCCCGGGTTCGATTCCCGGGTCGAACACTA
>DWDV01003713.1:0-10330 GCA_018245615.1 Mimoniades ocyalus | reverse complement strand
ACGTTGCAGTGGCGACTCTGATTGGTGATGCCGTTTCACTGCGGACAAACAGCCTAAATTTAGAAAGCTTTTCTTTCATCCGTGAAGCTTTTTGAGCTCTCAATGTGCTGCCTTAACCTGACCTTGACTGGTCGCGTTTGACGAGCACTTTGAAATATTATTAGAAATATATAATATAATAGAAATATATAAATTTTCGTTGTATGATATTTATCATATTAAATTGGTATCGCTATTACGGTTGATGTTTATCAAATGCACGTCACTGTAGAGGTGTTTTGTATTTTTACTGCTAGAAAATCTAAGTTAGAAAAATCCAATAGTGTTCGTTCCGGGATTAGAACCTAGGATCTCCCAATCGGTCATCGGTCTTGCAACCAACACGACCACCGTGACAGTCACACGACCAACGAGACATTTTTTACATGTCCTATTTAAAATACCTATTCTTATAAATCATCCCTTCAATTTACATATTCCACTAGATTTGTTTATGAAATGTTCACGCGACGAAAGCGTAATTAAACACGCATTGTTTGTGTAGAATGAGATTCGTAAAATTGAAAAATTCCTAGACAGTTGTTGAGGGGCAACAATGGGAATAAATTATATACGCTATTAGTCCGTAGCGTGCTCCCAGCCATTTGAGTGCGATCTTTATGTGTGAGATTAACATAAGCAATTACAGTCGTGCTGATAAACACTTTTACTGCTATGTTATCGCATCGACGCGACGTTGTGATGAATGTTATTGGTTTTTAATCAATTAATTGTTTTGCCCTCTGAATAATATTCTTTCAGGATGTAATGCGATGTGGACTTTGTCTAGTGCCATTAGTATTTATAGTTGTTTGCTTTATTACATGCTATGTAAAGATATATTAAAAATTAATTCCTGATGAAATAACGACAGAAAAAGATGCACTATGCGAATGTTGATCGATGCAAGTACTGAGGGGGGCGAAGACTTATGTACCTCCATTGACTAAGTAAGACTAGATACTGGCTGTTGGGGGAGTCAGAAATGTCTGAAACCGGCGTGCGTGTATGAATTATAAATAAATGTAGAAGAGACACGTTACTGCAAGGGCAGGGCTATTACGCACCTGGTGCTCTACCTACCCCATAAGGGACCAGACATGAATATATAATAATTTAATTTTTACGCATTGCCTAACATAACATTGGCATAAAATGATAATTTCGTTCCTTAAAAACATACGCCAAATAAATGAAAACGTACTGTCTTGTAGCTCTACATATGTACATGTAATAAGAGCAACATAATATATGTACTTACTACAACTTTGCACGATGTAATCTCAAACGCGGTCCGTCCGGGAACGGGGACGGAATTAAATTAATCGAAGCACAATGTACCACCGAATGGGATCCCTTGAGCGATATCGAAAAATCTCGATTGAAATGAAACCCTCCTTAATGAAAATAACAAGTTGAAAAGTAATTACTATTTCGGCGTATAAAAAACCCCGAGCCGGCGATGTACGGGACGTGTGTGCGGTGTGCGCGTTAATGAAAATTATACTTTCACGTATGTATCTTTAAAGTTTATTTTCGTCTGCACGTATTTGCCGAATTATTTACCGCACTGCGATTTTGGTATTTAACGCTATATGTTTAGAGATCAGTATTCCTTGATATATCAGTTCGTTGGTGAGAAAACTTGTTGCTGCAAATGATAGGATCTGCCGAGTATCGAATTGTCGAGATGTATATCAGTGTCCATTCCTTCAACTTTAAATATCGGTCGGTTTTCGAATGACCGCCTACAATTTCCGATTACATCTTCCGGCAATTTATAAAACGTTTCTATTACTCACAATAAAGAATCCATTACTCACTTTGCGTCGTTGGTCGTGTTGTTTGCAAACATGACTACAGATCGAAAGGTCCTAGATTCAAATGCCGGGTCGGTCACAATTGGGTTTATCTAACTTAGAGTTTCTACTAGTGGCTCGGAGTCAGGAATTGTGCCAAAGGCCATTTGTGCAATCGACTCACCCATATTCCATAGTGGAACGTAAACGTAACTGGTGAGACGAGTGCGTCTACTATACCTTCCACCTCTTCAGGGATTACAAGCGTGTTGTTACTATAAATATTACTTTGTGTTGGTGAAATAAATACGACTACGATGTTCCCAAAGTATCGAACATTCGTTGAACACGCATGTTACCCAGATTTATTTTCGTTATTTTCGTAGGCTCTGTTATTATTATTCGTTGTCCTAAATTGTGGTAATATTGTCGAATATCCAATGCGAGTGGAAACGTGCGAATTGATATAAAGGAAAGTATAATCAATGGCCTAACTGAAAGAAGAATATAAACAATTTCATACTATTGAATTTGTTGTTCGGAGAACTACAGTTTTTTCTTTTATTAAAATAACACCCGTTCTGGCGCGGTGTGAGGGTAACTTAGATCTTGTTTTGTAGCTAAAAGTAACATTCGTGTAATGTTACAATATATTTATGGTCTGTAATTCGACGTCTGCATTTACGTGTATATGAAAAGTTATATTATCACATTTTTTTTTAAAGGTCAACGTACAATGTCCTCATATTCAATATGAGAAAGTAATTAATTTCACTGCGATATACATATGTAAATATCGTTATAAACCCATAGTGGAACAGCGTGGAGAATATTTCACCGTGTTGTTCCAGTACCGTGTATTTAAAGTGCGTGATGGTTTCTGTACGATTCGCTTTAACATTTTTTTTAAAGTTTCGTTTCGTTTCTGTCAAATGTTATTCAAAATGTATTCAACTTGTAACACACCCACGACAATGTAAAAATTTTATTATACTCTAACAATATACTACGCTTTTACTTTGCGTTTATGTCACTTATAAAATAAATTGTTCAAAGTAAGTAACGTAGAACGTATATTCGTATTCGATACACTAGTGCGATACCAAAATCACATTAATCGGAGTACGGTAAGCCGGGGAGTCCGAAACGGGCACGATTTTTCACAATTAACGGATTATAATTAGAGGGGCGGCGGCCACGTTTCGTTTTTACGGGCCAATTCTCCCCCTCCCCCATGCCCTTCTCCCCTCGCGCTCTCTGTGTACGCTTGCTGAATTCGTACGATCCACTTGAAAACTAGAGGCCTCCGAAGGGTTGCCAACGTATATGGTCATTAACGAATGAATATTTAGATTTCTTTGGAGAGGCTGTTATATAGACGTGGTTGTGGCAAATTTATACGTAACGTAACATCACGTCTGTTATCCCCGAAGAGGTAGACAGAGGAGTTTAGTGCACTCCCACGTTTCATCAGTTACGTTTACGTCCCATTATAGACTAGGTGGTGAGTCTATTGTCATACACCGAATTTTCACAAAATTATACATACACATAAATAGTATTAGGTACTGCTTGTAGTTGATAAAAACGGTACACATTTTCATATAAGCATGGCTAATGACAAAATTAAATATTGAAATGTATTAAATGAGCGCATATATGGCGAAAACTTTCAAATTACTTGTAACCAAAAGATTGAACATTTGAAAAATAAAAGAAAGCATTTTTTATACAATACACCTAACAACCCTATATCTACCATCCTCGCCGTTTCTAAGGTTACCTGATCCTTTTTACCAAGTAACGCGATTACGTTATCTAAAAGAATCCTAAGTTTAGAGCAGTTGCATGTACACTGAGTCCACAATACGACGGTAAAGGGGACGGTCAGAACCGCCCTCTCGTGGCATAGAGACTTTTTGTACCGTGGTGATATTGTTAATGATGATATGGATCATGTTGATATTGATAATGATGATATGAATAATGATGATATTGTTAATGATGATGTTGTTAATGATGATATTGTTCATGTTGATATTGTTAATGATGATATTGTTAATGATGATGTTGTTAATGATGATATAGATGAGTTTTATGTCTCCCTGCTGGGCATAAAACTGTTATCTCAAATCGTGGACGTTTGGAAATCAACAGGGTTGCGTTAATGCCGTTCTTTATTTTTGGCAGTTTTATACGAGTGAAATGTTTCAGGACTGTTAAACAAACTTCCTACAAATAGCTGACCGTACAGGATCCTCCCGTTTATATTAAAAAATGGTTTATAATCTGCAGCTGTGTTAGAATTGCATGCCTTTTAAACTTGACTCATAAAAGTACTGTCATCTATAAATAATTAGTTTGAAACTTTTCATTATTTGCGAGGGACACAATTGCTATATGTAGAGTTCTGATTTGAAATTGTGTCAATAATAATCGGAAAAAAAAATTGATTTCAATCACAACTATTCCTGCAACAATGTTTCACAAAAATCCTTTTTCAACTGAGATTGAAAATAAACGCCATGCGGTCATGAAGGCTGAAGGGGTTGAAGGCTTTCTCATAACAAAACATGACGCTGATGTTGGACAACGTTTCCGGAAAAAATTTACATGTCATGGAAAGTTGCATGAAAATTGTCCTAAATCTCCATGGGCACCCACTCGTCTCTTTGATACCGGCCACTTTAATCGCCACTCTCATACGGACGAACGGGAAAAGTCTGGCGAGTGATAAAAAGAAATTTCCCCCTAATTCTAAATGGCACCGGTGACTTGTGTTGTTTCTTTTTCGTCAAAAGGAATAAATGAAGTATACGCTTAAAGCTTACAAAAACGCGGTACCTTTTGCAACATTTTTCTTTTCGTCCTATTTTTGTTTATCTCGTGGTCTAGTATTTGAATCGTTTTAGGCGTTTTTTTTGTGTCATTTATAAACCGCCACAATATATATGTATATATGTAAATATTATATTGCTATTAGGGCGAATGCAGCGGACGCTTCTGATGCTGTTATTCATTTAAAGGAACATTCAATTCAACTGTTATTCTTGTTTTACGTGTTGTGAACCCATGGCTACCTAAACGATGCGTACATGAAAAGGCTGTATGAATTACAATTATTCAGGATCGGATATCTGTATAAACCAAACAGATGTTCCAAGTCAAGTCCCATTCGGATTTCCATCTCTTAAAGTAAACTTCGAATGCCATATTTCACATGTTAAAAATGGAATCCTTTTCAAATGCTAACTACTTAATTTGTAGCACTGCATAGCCAGTACTCTGAACTTGGATTTCGACTGCTCCCAAGATGATCCAAAAGATTAACTCCTCATACTTAAACCCACTATCGTGGTAAGAGTTAATTATAAATAGGTTTCATGTAATAATACACTCGGTCTAGAAAACAGAGTACAAAAAAGCAAGGCGACGTAGACATAGGGAAAATGAAGCGTAAAAAAATAGCGTATAAGTTGAAGAAGAAGACAATATTATGACAGCAGATGAGCGCTCTAACGGAAGTCGAGAGCGACGAGTGGCGCTCACTATTTGCATATTGGAAACCTCTCGACTCGTGTTCCGGCGTGGGGCGCGCTGTGTGCATAGTGTCGGAGTTACAGTGGAGTGATGTTGGAGTAATTCCAACGAGGGGCTCGGTCTTGAAGGCCCAAACAAAATATTATGTCCCATGAGTGTGTCTTATTCGTGTAGAGTGCGTAGTACCAATTATTATCATCATTGCCATAGATATGCACAACGAGACCACACGCTCGCAGTTAGGTAGCGGTGTGCTAGTATAATTACGCAAGCGACGTGCGTGCTAGAAGTCGTTTAAACACGGAAGGCGGGTCCGTACGTAGGCGGTATCGGGCGGGCCAACGCAGAACATGTCGCGACATGTTCCCCCGTACGTACATATGTACATATATCGATAGAGACACGATTTTGTATTGTTGCTGTGTGTGTGCAGCAAGCAATTTTTTTTTGCAAAGATATCGAACGTAAACGTAATTTAAATAATATGTAAATAATGACAATAAATATATCCTATAGGTTCTTATAGATATTCTTGAATCCACGGATTGTGTAGGCATGTGGTAGAGACTTCCTGATTTCCTGAATAATGATTGGAAGTGGATAGGTTTCTAGAAAGAGTAAGTATAGATAACCACATATTTTTTTTGTGATGAAAGTCTCATACACATGAAGATTTGAATACAGCATAATCGCAGTGGCAGATTAAGTTATACCACTTGGCAATAGCTTTTTTATGGAATTTTCGCTCTGCTTTCGTTAGGATGAGATGGCCGTAAAGATGTCACAACATTTTGTCTATATCTATTACTGTTTCTATTAATGTCTAGTCGGTTATAAAACCTTCCAACTAATATACAGTCTAAACCTAACTAGTAACAAAGAGATTGTAATAGAATCTGTACCAATGTACCGTGTACAGTGTCTGCTGCTTTACGGTGTGTGACACGTTGAAACATGTCATAGACCGACCGAGCGTAGTGACGTACATTCAAAGATAGCCGACGTTTTGACACGCGCGTCACGTCTTCGCCATGTCACATAGTGCTCCAGTAAGTACCAGATATCAATTCATCGAATTCCATTTACGTAAACGATGAATGTAGAGATGGATGTTGATTGTCGAAGGTACGCGCTTTGTGTCTATGTCTATATGCATCCATGACACTTACAACAACAATGAATTTAGAACGCCATTATTCATCATTATCTTCTGACACTTCTGTCACTGCTGGACATAGGTTTTATTGCCCATGAAACCACCCCTGGACATGCGGATTGGTGATCCGCATAATGTCCGCATAATTGTTATCTCATCTCACGGCTTTGAGTATTTTACCTTTATTCGTATATTTTCCAATTTGGACAGGCAAAAAACTTATGTCAACATACCTACATGTAGACGTGGTATTTGAAAACTATCGTGAAACTAAACAGTAATTTTATATTTCCAATCATTCGTTTTATCCCAAAAAAACAGTATAATGGTGTACGACCTTTATGACATTTACATTATCAAAACACAATTTTACATTTTACAAAACACAAAACAAGTACAGATTTTAACATATGCCAGACTCGACTCTTACGAAACACGAGACCGCAGTTTTGAAAATATTTAACTTTTATTTAGAACGAAAAACATACGCCATTGTAGCGCAGGCGTGTTTAAACTTGTATTGTGTGAAATATACGTAACTGTTCGTATCATATTCCTGACATGTTCTATATAAATGTGATATGTTTTTTGCTTTCATTCAATTGTAGCATAATTTGATTTTTGTGAGTGTATATACGATACATATGTATGTGCTAAAGAAAATCAGGGCTACAAATCAGAACCACCAGTTTTCTCAAATGAGTAGTAATGATTACCTCACTGGTGGAGTGATTACAAGCGTGACTTCTGATCGAGATCCTGGTTTCAAATTCCTCTTTGGATGCTATGGGATTTTTCTAACTTAGAATGTAACTTAGATTTTGTTGTTGATATTTTTATTAGTAACTCAGAGTTTGGATTTGTTCCTGTGGCAGTAGGCTAACCTCATATTTCATGTGAGACGTAACCGTACCTAGTAATACATGAGAGTGTACTACAATCCTCTGTCTTCCTCTTCAGGAATTACAGGCGTGATGTTACGTAACACTTCGTACTATTTATTACCCAACACACGAAACTGTCAATCAATAAATTTTAAGTTCATTTATTCGAAGTTAATTCAACACTGATTCGGATCCATATTATTATGTTTCCGTATTTTGTATGTGTTATTGTGTGTTTGGGATTAGTCTTCATTTAGTTAACGAATCGGATGAATCCGGTCAAGGTGTTCTATCAAAGAAATACATATAAGTTTGTGTACATTTGTATGTACACGATCATCGCTATTCACGCGGCGCGAACGTCGCTCGGTCCGCGAACGAACTTGACCGATATTTTGTGTTTCCGCTCGCGGAATATAGGTGAATTGCTTGCTAGCACCGCCGGTCACAATGTATCGCCTCTAATGTGTTTCCTACTTCGACACACATACATATGTAGATGGGATGTAAAAATTCTCAATATCTGAATTATGGTACATATGTATATAATTATGTTTGATTACTAAAAATGGTCATTAGCGTGGCAAAGTGTAGTCTTAAACATTCTCGTTACGAGAGCTCGCCAATGTCCAGTGGATCGATAAAAGTGTTGGTCGTGATTACAACGATGTTATGCGATTCTTCACGAGCACCCCATTTGTACGTGTACTGTGGGCCACGTCTAACTGCTCACGGCTTGTGGATGACTGAAGTTGGTTGTGATTACAATGATGAAAGAAGCGTTGCAAGAAATATTGGCCATTCAGTACTCTCTGCCTACCCCGTAAAGGATACAATGTGACGGTGTAACAATAAATAATAACTCTAGGAATGCAGACACGCTTATTTACTTCCCTCAAGACTACAAAAAATCACAATGAGTTTAATATTTGTCGCTAGTTTGAATTTCCGCCGGCATGATATTCATGTTTGCTGATGGGTCTAGCTTAGGATAAATTAGTCATTCCACCTACGCCACGCTAGTTAGTATTTCCACCGAAGGGCGATTTTGATATTTTAAAAAATAAAACTCGACTGCAAGCTCTACATACACGACTAAGGAACATGTAAAAAACTCTACTCTGATCTGTACCTTCACGAGTACTTACATTTCAGTCGATCGAAGCACGACACGATCCCTTGTATTTTTAACCGTGCGAAGTTTTGCCCCAAAAAAAATTCAAACATCGACGTCTAGGTAGGGCTGTTGATTCGTTATATAAAATATCGTATTCATTTAGTGCCGCTTTTGGAGAAATTACATTATTAATCTTTAATCGCAGAGACATCGATGTGTAGAATTATCATTACACAGTTGACGTAACATTTTGATAAATTTATTAGTTAAGTAATTCTAATTATAAAGTATTTATCTCAAGTGTTTTTGATTGGACATTTAATATTAGTGTAAATTTTAACAACTTACAATTTTTTTTTGGATTTTGATAACTATGGACACTTGGAAAGAAAAACATATAACAACCAATACGTGAGACCAAGATTTGTGCATACAATTATTACTACGTTTCATTAAACCGTGACGTCATTAATTTAGTAATTATGTCAACAGCACGCAACAGTATCAACATCGTTAGAGCCCTGACAAACCAGTTATAATACTGTGACGGTATGATAACAGTATTAATTTGCTGATTGCCCGCTGCCACGTGATGTTAGTGACAATTTACGGTTAACCAGTGATTTTTGTTGTACCGAAGTTAATCTTTATCATTACATTAACTGTGAGCGATTCCTAGTGGATGTGTCCTTAATAGTGTTCATTAAGCGACATCACGTACACAGAGCTTTTAAGGTTTCAATATTCAATCCACATAATAGCAAGGTGGCTAACACATATGTCTTTCAGGGTGTTTCATTGAATCATTCATTTAAATTTTTGAAACCGACGCGACGTGCGCATTCAATGGAAGTGATAAATGTAAAATATCACGTTTGGTCTGTAAGGATGGAGATATATTAGCATATGGTGCTATTTACCTGCCCCGTAAGGAACTTGGCGTGATCATATAATAATAAAATATCATATTACGGGTTTTTTATCTGTGATACATAAGTGACAGCCCTATTCTCCGCGGGCACGATAGCGAAGTGCAATTTTGCCGTTGTTATGTTTAAGTTAACTTTACACGGAGCGTTTTGTGTCGGGTCAGTGGAGTCACTATGCAATAGATAGATATACTTTGTGTCTGTACCTGGTTTTTAAAATTGAACTGTACTCTGTGCGAGATAGAAAGAGACGAAAGGAGAAGTTATACAATATTTGTACTTTGATTATGTTATACGGCATTTTCCTTCATGAATATGAATTTCCTGCTAATATCTCACCCCTGTTTCACCCAGCAGCCGCACCCATGATGCTTTGTTGGCTCGTGGAATATAACCTGAAGAGTAGTTCACTGTCCACATTCTTAACTTGCTAGTTCTCTTGTAGATTTTGATGTAAGCCTGCCAATGATGATGATGGCTGATGATGGAGTCAGCTGATAGGAGAGATGCCAAGACAGCGTTATAGGTTTTCCAAATGCCTGTACTGCGGTCGTTGCATTCCAAGACGTCACTATACCGTGCAGCTACGCAAGGTAGATGCAGTACTTGAACACGTGCAACAGATGGGGCCTTGCCGGTTCGTTGTCAAAGGGAACTCCTTGGACAAGTTCCGGACGTTATACGTCTTGTTGGACGCCCGATGTCACGCGTTAAGAGCTTTCAAAACGAATAAAAGATTGTGTGGGATCTTTTGATAATCATAGTTGTTGGATGAAGACGTATTATGGAGGAGTAACTTCACGCCTGTAATCCCCGAAGAGGTAGGCAGAGGAATGTAGCACATTCCCACGTTTCACCAGTTACTT
>DWDV01003712.1:0-10330 GCA_018245615.1 Mimoniades ocyalus | reverse complement strand
TGTAGTGTTCGACCCGGGAATCGAACCCGGGATCTCCCGATCGGCAGTCGCACTTGCAACAAACACGACCAACGAGGACCAAAGCAGATAAGAAATTTGAAATTTATCATTCACTGCCTGAGCGGTCTAGCATTATGATATAATAATGGTAATTCTGAAGCTGAATCCGGCCACGGTCGCATGTATGGAAATAGCTTATCTTTTAACAAACGTCCAGTTTACAAATTGGTGTTTGGTTCTCCGAACGCTTACGTAACAAATTTCTTCGGTTCGCTGTTCATGACCTCGCAATTTGCGGAAAAAACTACTGGACAACGGAAATTTACCGAGAACACTTAGCGCTGTTAACGATTGTCGCGAGACAAATACAAGTCGGGCAATGTGTTTCTGATATTTTACTTTAAATGCAACGAATTTGATGAAAGACCATAAAGCTGATGAGTTTTGTAAGAAACCTGTAGAAAATCGACTGTCTCGTGTGGTCGTATTGGTAGCAAGTGCTACTGCGGAAGAAGAGATCCTGGGTTCAAAACCCGGTTCGAACACTATTGGATTTTTCATAGATTTTCTAGTAGTGGCTCGGAATTTCGATAATATTTGCCCGGTGTATGGCAATAGACTGATTGAACTGATGAAACGTGGGAGCGTACTACGATCCTCTGTCTAGCTCTCGGGGATTACAGGTGTGATGTTAAGTATTTACCTATATAAAATATGCGTAACTATGACTTTGATTGACTTTGACACTTCCCAAGTTGAGTTTTTTATTTCTTTTTCACGTTGAAATGCATGTACCATATACAAACGTTCACATGTCATCGACATACAGCATTACTCTTCTTCGTCGAGTCGACAGCTGATCGTGAGTGATCAGCCATCGTGGTGAAAGGGTTAGTCGCAATGTCCAGGGTGCGCCGGGCAGAGTATGCTTGTACTTGATCAGAGATAGTCGCCGCTCGGGGAGGCTACATTCATGCACCCCCATCATCATTAACATCACCGTTGAAGTCATCACTACAAACCCTTATACCGTTTTATTACCGAAAATGGGCAAAACCTTCGTTTGCCACAGCAAATGAACTTGCTTGGCAAACTACACAGGCCTTGGAGAACATGGTGGAGAATTTCAAGGTGTGTGTACTCCCCTGACACATTGGATCGGGTGATACTAAAAAACAGATAATAATTTTATAGAATCAGAAGAGATTGTATCGGGTCCGAACTACAAACCCATAGATTGGGCGTTGATATCTAAATCTAAGTAACTTTTTAATAGTTATCTACAAAAACAAAATGCAGACGAATGTAGAACACTCCCACGTTTCACCAGTTACTTTTAAGTCCCACGATGGAATAGACGTGGTGAGCCTATTGCCATACACCGGTCACATATCCAGACTCCGAGCCACTACTAGAAAAACTAAATTAGAAAATTTAGAAGTGCCCGACCCGGGAATCGAACCCATGACCTCCCGTTCGGCAGTCGCACTTGCAACCAACACGACCAACGAGGCAGTCAACCCTAATATACTCTGAATTTGAGATTTAGTTCTAGATTAATGGAATTTTACTGTACAAATCAATAAACCTTTCTTAATACTTTTAAAGCCAACTGGAATGATTAAAGAAATGGTGGTGGGGTAGTTAGGTGGATATGAAAATCGTAGGGATACCTTAAAATGAAAGTGTTATATTAAAGAAAGTATCATAACAGGATCTATCGTATACCTATAATAGAAATAATATTGCAGGTAATTTTAGCTTAGGGATTAGTATCTTTTACACACTAAGCATTTACTTAACAATTTTTCGTAGGTCGAAGGACGCTGACCTTTTCAAGCGAACGCTTCGAAAGGTCAACTCGGGGACAGCCCACAAACAATTACCGCTAATTAATTTCGCCAAATTGAACTATAAGTTCATCGAACCTCGATTAGAGCAATTGGATACCTACCTAGTGTTTGAGAGATTTTTTTGTTGGCAAAAAACATACATTTATTAATAGAGTTGACGAACAGACAGCTTGACGCCCGCAGTTCGGTGAACTCAGCGCCAAAGCATGATAAATGAAGTAAGTTTTTTTTCTGTAACACTCATTCGAATTGTAACCGTGACGTAGGCAAGAATATTCATTACACACAGTTGGTAGCGGGAAATAGTTCTGCGTGCACATTAATGTTGGTCATCGCTGGCAATATATACAGTGCGCTGGCACGCCGGTTCAGTGGCTAGCGACTGTGAGCCGTGGGTTCTTGGTTCGATTCCACACTGGAACAAATATGTTTTGTGTGATGAGATCAAGGGTTTTTGGTCTAGTTCTGAACAATCTAGGTATATAAAAATAAATATTATATCTACGTGTGTTTGTCTATCACTTACATGGTCATTTAAGCATTAATTCAGCCTAGTTTATAATCAAATGGCCCTATGTGGAAATATCGCGAGATATTTATTTATCATGATAATATAAATAAATAAATAAATAAATATCTTGGGACATCTTCACACACGGCCATCTGATCCCAAAGTATGGTAAGCTTGTGGTATGGTAACCAGAAGGCTGATAAATTACATATATACATATAAATATATACTTAAATACATTTTTTTTTACACCCAGACACAGAACAAATATTTGTGTTCATCACACAAATATTTATTCTGAGTGGGAATCGAACCCACGATCCGAGGCGCAACAGTCAGGTTCACTAACCACTGCATCAACGGGCCGGTTGATGATGATGGATAATGATAGTGATGGAGGTGATACTGGTGATGGTGTTGAAATGGAAAAGCATGACTATCCGCTTTTGCCCAACGACATATTATGTCGTTGTATCACTCTAATGCTTTTATTAGTATCTACGTATTAAAAAAAAATGTATATCTGTGTTATAATTATAAGTTATCGGTATTTTAAGCTTCCTTTTACTAATTCTACTTTCCTTGTAAAGATATGGTATGTAATAAAAATTAAGTCCTATTCAAACGACGTCTCATTCAGTAACTCTGTAACTAGAACCACGCGTGTAAAATTCTTATTCAATACATTTCTATTAACCATGTGATCCGACACATACACCTAATCGACGTTGAAAGTACATTTATTTAATGGCTCATTGAATAAAGATCACATAGCTTTGGAGCTATTTGAACCATATCGTAAAATCTCTAGTCAGAAACACCGTCAAACACAATGTCCTTGCGCACAGCGAGCCGTCATTTCAATTATTTCCACACGGGGCTCGAGCAATCAGAGCACAAACGTTACATTACCGAAGGCGTATTTCCACAATGCTGTAATTACTTAGCAAAAACGAAGTTACGTGTCTTATGTAATTAACAACGAGTGACTAATTACTTGGTACGTGTCGTTTATGGGAACTAACGTGTAGTTGCCGTGTTAGTCGCATGTCGTATCGTGAGTGAGGGAATATAATGTGCACTTTATGGGTGCTAGGTTTCAATGTGCCAACGAAAGGACGGAATAACTACGATAACGAGATACTTATGTGTATATAATATCTAAGACTTAAGATAATGGCTATCATTCATGTTGCGAATGTGCAACACTGCACACAGAACGCGTCACAAGCGAGCCCCGCGCCCCGCAACCCGCGCAGGAGCGGGGGGGGGGGGTCGACGCGGCGCGGGACTCGCATTCGCATTACGATCGACGGAAGACAGACGGCAGCACGTTTGTCATTATAAAATTATCCTGCAAATATACAGCAATTCCAGAAAGAGTCGTTTCAATAGTCACAGTCCCTGCCACAGAGCTAAATTTTCCACTGTTAGACTTCGCTCTCTCACAAATGGACTGTTAAGGCCCTAGTCAGCCAAGTGGGTCCAGTATGTGTTGCCAGATTTCATGAGCCTTAAAGAACATCATGTAAAACTTAAAAAGGTGCGGTATTTCTGATGATCTTTTTTTTGACATTTCCATTTTAGCAAAATTTTTGATTTGTTGTCGCTCTTTTACGTTTCAAATTGAACGCTCGATTTTGTAGCATAAGTGTGGATTTAGCTTATAAAATAATATGGAGATATTTCAAAACAGCGTGTAAAAATCTATTTTTCAAAACCTCGCTGTATTTTTAAAATTTATAAATCAATTTCTTTACTCGTCGAAATGTAACATGTACCTTAGAGCTTTTTCTATATTGGTATGTACGATTGTATATTGTTTATTGATTTCCATAAAAAAGTAACATGTCGAAAGTAGAGCATGATAAGACGTTTGAGATTTATGGCCGTTACCGCTTGAAGTTGTCAGCGGTGTAATGCTGCAATAGTAGAGTTAGCTCAGATTCGATTGCGGTATCTACTATATTTCTCTGATATTCGTGTTGATGTAGAAGGTCAGCTGATGTTTGTCACTACAGTGTGTAAAAATATAAATTCGGAATTTTTGCGACAAAAATTATTCTCATTTCAAACGAACTTGAACCTGTTTTTAATTGTTTATATTTAAATATATGTATATTTTGTAATATATATTCCATTGTTTATGTTAATATCACGAAGGTTGCGTCTGTCATATAATTTTATTTAGACACAATAGAGGCAATAAAAATGTTAATTTTCGCAACTGTACAAGTGATTTATTATTCACGTTGGAATAACAAAATAATTGCACTGATATAATGTGAGTTGTGTAATAATATGTTAAGAACTTTGACCTGAAGATGTCCCTATTTTATGGTTTGAACACAAATACTCGTGACTCGTTTAATTAGCGGAATATTCGTTTATCAATTTGTAAAATAATATTAACTTATAATGTGGACGGACTAAATAAAGCAGGCCCTATGCAGGCAGAATGATTACTTTATTATCAGGCCAGCTCTCTGCTTACACATTGAACACGGACGCCAATTTCGTAAACTTCTGACTCCGGGTCATATTGTGGAAAATATCGGCGGAACATCTCGAAGAAGCTTGCATAAAGACCCACCATCCGCAATACTGAGGGAACGAATAATGAGAAGAGTTACCGTCGCAATACGTCGTCGGGTAGAAACGTCGAAATGTAAAAAAAATATTGTAAAAATTAATTAATTAATTTACATTTCTTATTAAAATACCCGAATACAATTTATATATACAGACACAATTAGGAAGGCTTGAGTGGTGAAGAATGCCACTAGGCATTAATTTCGTCCTTGGTATCGCCTATTATGGTGTACAATAAAGAGTCTCTAAAATAAATAAATATGTATGTATATTCCACATTTTATCGTACCACGTGACATATGTTTTGAAATATAAAAAAAGAACCTATTACCAAATCGGTACCAACTTGTGAACGCATACAAATCAACCAACACAGAACTTTATAATAATCTTTAATTTATAATTTATCTTTATTTGTTGTTAGTGACTATTTCGATCTCAAAATTTTGGTCAATGCTTTAATGAATCCTGCAATGAAACACGTGTCATAATAACGAATTCTGAGTCCAATTTTGTTGAGCAAAATAATCGTATATACTTACAATTAAGAGTCCTTTTAGGGCAAAGTTTATTAATATTTATTAGGTTACTTGTCTGTATGGAGTATTGCATATGGAGGAAAACCGGCTGATTGTAGAGAAAATACAAAACTATAACTCTGTATTTAGTGGGTGCGTTGCCTTTTGTATGGTTTAATTGTAAAGTGAATAGCGATTTTATTGTTGATCAAAATAAGCACAGGTTTTTACTGTTAAACAGCGTCTCGATAATTATTAAATTATGTACCGGCTAACCTCAGATACATTTTTTCAGTATAATTCAACGGGGCTGGATCGATGTGCTATATAAGTTAGCTTTTGGAATTTTCTATCTGATTTTGACATTACTGCTACATAAATTACTCAAAACATCGTCATCTACCTACATATTTGAGTAAGTGAGAACCGATGACATTACCTATGGAGTTTCTTTCGCTGCTTCTTCTCCATAGCGAAGCATCTTCCAAAGCGGTGGTAGCATCATTTTGACGTACAAAAAGTGTTCTTATAAACCACTTTTGAATAAATGAGATTTGAATTTGAATTTGAAAATTATTTCATTGTTTACTGGTATATTTTTGGTAGTTACATTTAAAAATTGAATTTTTAAAATAACTTTGAAAGATTAACTTTTGAATGAAATCAATTTACATTTGCTCAGGTTCTGCTACGCATATTGAAGAGGTTGTAATAAAAATATGTAATCCGCCATTATGTAGCAGCGGCTATCTTGGATTTAAAATTTGTTATAGCGTGTAGTACTTTACAAGTCAAGTTATTCATTTGATACCCATATGGAGGGGATTGTGAGGTAATATGTAATCCGACATTTTGTAGCGCCAGCCATCTTGGATTTACAATGACACTGGACATATTAAATTGTAAGGTCATCAGGCCTAAGGTGTGTACCAAATATCAGATCTAGATCTAGTATTGACCCAAAAAAAACAGGGCAAGATAAATCAAACTTTTCAGAAATATACTTTACAACTAGACAGAGATAAATTGACAGAGACCAATAATAATATAAAAAAGATGTATACAAACAAACAGGAGATAAAACCTGATAAAAATAAGGAGATTACAAATGAGTGCACTCAGGTCAATTGTTAAATGCTTATAATATATTATAATATATTGTTTATATTTAATGGTATTTTTATGCACACAATATTGGGTACGTATACATTGTGCTGAATCGTGCGAGTGTACTACTACACTCCTCTGCCTACACTTTCAGGGAAATACAGGCGTGATAATATGTTAATTGGTGCATAGAACTTTCTCGCTACGATCTTAAACATTGAACGTTATTATAATGATATTCTAAGGTGCGTTTAAGAAACTGTGCGGCATGACCGCGCCCACCCAATATTAATTGAACGAATTTCGCAACACAATTTGCTTATAAATGATTTATTGTGATCTATTCGTTTTGAAATAGCAATACGTATATCTTTTGTTTTGGCCATTTATTTTTCTGCTGACGTTACCTTTACTACCGTAATTAGTAGCAATAGAAGAAAATATTTTATGTAAAATAATTAAAGCAGAGATAAAATATTGTACTGGCGCGTTGGTTCAGTGGTCAATGAGGTTCACTGCTGAGTCGGGCGGTGGGCGATGGGGCTCGATTCCTACCTGGGGCAAACAATTGAATGTTAATCATGCGTTTTGCTTATTAATTCGATAATTACATAATATCAATATATGCACCTAGTATATAAAACATCCATGAAAAAAGTATACATATTACATTTTGTTTACCGAGGTAACTTTAATAAACATGATCTATGCGTAGATATATTACGGTATACCTAATACCTTTTCGTTTCCTCTACATTATACTTGACAATAATATAACATCACACCTATATTGTCCTGACGGGGTAGGCAGAGGAGTGTAGTACACTCTCAAGTCTCATAAGTTATCTTATACGTCAGCTGGTACAGGTGGTGAGCTTATCGTCATATACCAGGTACAAATTTACACTCCCAGCAAAATACCAAGGGTTTCATGTTAAAGAAACCTAATGATGTTTGATATTTAAACGTAACATCACGCCTGTAATCCCCGAAGAAATAGGCAGAGGAGTGTAATATACTCCCGCGTGTCACCAATTTTCTTCAAAGAAAACCCCATCAAAGAATAGGATGTGAGAATATTTCATACCAAGCACAAATACAGACTCCCAGTCTCTAATGGACTCTATATTTAAGCACCTTTAATATCTATTCCCATAAAACACTTACAATACGCTATATATGTACGTACATAATAATATTTATATACAGCGCAGTGCTGTGGAATACTTTCGCTCGCGATTCATCAATACAACAATGAGGCGTCGCGTTCCGCTGCCAGTTTCGACATCTGCTATATTGGTGATGTTGATGTTGTGCGCTATTTGGCAACTAAAGTGAAAAATGGGACGAGAGTTTTTCAAAGGGCTATTATTTGGATATTATGTGTGGGCGCTAATGGAATTGTAGGATGTTTTTCCTAATACTTTTGTTAGTGCTTAATTATTATTTTATCGACACGCTAGGTCCCTTAAGGTATGGTAGGCAGAGTGTACCGAGTTTCTAATATCTATATCCTTGCAGTGTTGACATTCTTCTTCTACATTGATTAGTCTTTTTATACAATGACGCTGGCTTCGGAGACTTAATAAATGTTGCTTATATAAATAATAACGAAAAGAGCAACGTAAAAATAATTCATAAACGAATTTACTAGAATAACATAGCTGAATAATATATTATAATTTAAGCCTTCGGTATTTTTGGGAGAATTTGTACCTACTAAGTAGTGGGACATAAAAGGTTTGAGGATGGCAAGAAGAAATAAACAATGCTTTACCCTCATTATTCATTTGTCAAGTTTCGTGTACCGCTAATGCCAAGGTCACATGCTTGTGCGAAGCTACGTGTACAATTAATTTGTCATTTGATGACTGACCTGGAAATGTCAACAGAGCAGACCATCACTGTGTCGCTTGCAAGCGACACTGATGACGTTCTCAATAGAGAGTCACAGAGCAGGTCATGAAAGGATGTCATTCATATTATATAAATAGTGAAATGAAATGTTGTGAAATTTATTTTGAGTTCGAGCTTTTGTGTGCGTGTTTCTGAGCTTGCTAAATAAGGGTCTTAATTTTCTATATATCTATGATAATCATTCTCAAGATCAGATCAAGTAAACATGTAGTGCAATCTGAACAGATACATAATACTATACAACAATATCAATTATTTGGTAATAAATTCTTAGCCTACTCCGTATGTGACTTCGAGTGATCATATTCGGTTCCTTTTAGACTCTTAATCTAAGTTAATATTAAGAATTCGTACACATTTTTGTATTACGTACCAACATACTAACGTATAATTGTATTTTTTTGTTTGTTAAATATACCTACACGTTCATAAGAAGTCAAGAAGTCATGTTTAGTATGACGGAAATTGTCATAATCGTTTAGTGTGATGTGAATTATTGTTAAGGGTTATATACACTTACCTTATTTCATATAGATTTTATTGAAGTGATTCTAATACTTGTGTATACATTTCATTTTACTTTAAATCCGTATTTGGCTGCAGATCGTGTGTGATTTATTCAGATAAGCAACAAGAAGCGAGGTCAGCGTCTAGTCTGTAGAGCATTTGGTGGCTATCGAAATTAAATCTGGTATCAGTACAGCTGAATGGCATGGATCTCAAACCCAAAACACTTGTTAGTAGATATCTGTTGACACAAGTGTGTGTACTGCTTTATAATAGACTTCGGATTGACCCTGAGAAGTGAAGGTTATATGCAACAATGATTGATGTACATGAAATGTGTAACAGCTTTACGGGGCAGTCGCAAGTCACGAGGGCATCTGGTATTTGGTCTGGCATACACACTTGACCATTTTTTGAAGGTTAACGTTATATAATGTGACATCACGCCTGTAATCCCCGAAGAGGTAGGCAGAGTAGTGTAGTACACTCTCAAGTTTCACCAGTTACGTTTACGTCCCATAATTGAATAAGTGGAGAATATATTGCCATACACCAGGCACATGTCCAGACATCGAGTCACTATTAGAAAATCTAAGTTAGAAAAATCGAATAGTGCCCGACCTGGGATTTGAACCCAGGACCTCTCGTTCGGCAGTCGGGCTTGCAACCGACACGACCAACGAGGTAGTGGAGGTTGGTCCTGCTTAAAACTTTAACATGACAAATGAATAGCATTGTCTCGATTTGAACAGTGTGAAAGGCAATCTATATTGTCTTTTTTTAATTACTGATAAGCTTTCGATACAAATAAGTAAGTACATTAAAATTTTCGTGTACATGGATATCTGATTCCAAATTGATTCTGTGTGAACATTCCCTATGAAGTCTGTGTTATGTGAACCAGACTGATCAACTATATACATATATTATGCGTATAAAGACATATTTATATAGATAATAACATGAGAACCAAATGCGGATATACAGATTATATATCCCTCATGGCAAGTTATGATGTTGCAAAAACTAGTTCAAGCGAAGAAAGTAAGAAACCACTTTCCTTCGCTAGGGTGAATGCTCTCGTCAACCGTCCTTTGGGTAACTTGATCCCCTTTATTTCCCATAAACGATTGCCCAAGGTCTTGGCCCAAGGTCTCGTGATGATATAAGGTGTTGAGTAATAAAATAATCAAATTTGAAAAACGACTTCATTTAAATTATGGTTATTATAAATAGGTAACGTAGCACGAGGAAATTGTTAATCTCTGCCTGGCCTTGTGGGGAATAGGTCTGATAATATGTATGTACTTAATACAATTGCACTA